>SRQH01000080.1:0-62001 GCA_018360345.1 Claviceps sp. LM84 group G4
AAAAAAACCAGCAAAATGCTACTCAATTTCCTCCTTCTCTCGCTCCTCCCCCTCCTCGTCTCCTCAGCCATGACCAACACCACCAAATCTACCAACATCACCAACATCACCTTCGACAACCTCCCCAACAGCGTCCAAATTCAACAAATCGCCCCCAAATCACTCTCCTGCCTCCCCTGCTCCCCAGACTGCCGCACCGCCCACCAAGCCACCCCCTTCATCGCGTCCTCTCTCAAAAAATACAAAATTCACGACCTCAACACGACAGTCGCCCTCCTCGCCCTCATGGCCTTTGAATCCGTCGACTTCCGCTACAAACACAACATCTTTCCAGGGCGCCCCGGCCAAGGCACCGTAAACATGCAATCCGCAAACTTCAACCTCCTCTACGCGAAGAGCATTCCCGCGCTGAAGCCTCTCGTCGCGAGCATACCCTCCGTGGAGGGCCTCAAGAATGAGACTCTGAATGCGATTCTGGGACTCGTGACGCCGGATGAATATAATTTTGGGTCAGCGCCTTGGTTTTTGGTCAAGCAGTGCGGGAGGGACGTTGTGAAGGCGCTGCAGCGGGATTTGGAGGGTGGGTTTGGGGCGTATATGAAGTGTGTGGGGGTGGAGGTTTCGGAGGAGAGGAAGGTATATTTGGAGAGGGCGAAGAAGGCCTTTGGACTTGACTCTTGAGAGGGGGTTGGCACTCACAGAGACAGACAGACGATGGAGGGAAAACGAGTTGAGTACTTACACATTTTGAGTTAAATGGATGGTGTTTGAGTGGGTAGGGGAGTCGGGACATATTATTTCTGAGTTATCATTATTCATCTTTCTTCTTCTTCTTTTTCTTCTTCCTTCTCTTCTTCTTCTTCTCATCGTCTTCTCATATTCCTGTGCTATATATGCACTCTTTACATCATGGAGCCATCTATCCATCCTTACGCCACAATTTGGCTCTCTAGGTCGTAATCTCCGTGGTCGCTTGTATTCTCCAAAAAAAATATGTGTATTGTATTGCCCCAACCCAAACAGGGGACTCTCTTGTGCCTTGTCATTAAACCGACTTACTCCTTCCCCGCCTCGCCTTCCAAAGCCTTTGTTTCAGTCGGGAACCCGCTCGACTCTCGTTCAGCTCGGAATAAAAAAAAAAGAAAGCAAAAAAGAAAAAAGAAAGAAAAAAGGGCTCGAGGTGGATAGTAAATGGACACTCATGAAGTTAAGGAGGGGTTGAGGGATGAGGTAGAGAAAGAGAACGAGAGACGCGCTGAGCCATGTCAAGTCAAATGAGACAAGAACGGGCTAAGCATCAATTCATCCGCACTAGGCCGCAAATCGTGATTTAACTCAAAGGTTTGCACAAGAAAGCTCTGTGCCTCATTGCTAGCGTGCTCCGGAATCGTTGGCGATACTGTGCCACCGCCAATCTTGAAAATAGCTTGCAGCTGAGTGCAATCTGGGAACGGATGATTGCCAGTCATCATCTCTACCACCAGGCATCCAAGGGACCAGATATCCGCCTTGAGTGTGTATTCGGTCTGCTTAACCACCTCGGGGGCCATCCAGAACACGGACCCCTGAAGCGACGGCCGATGCCGGTTATTCTTGGCGTTGCCCAAAATGTTGGACTGCTCAAGCTTCTTTGAAATGCCAAAATCCGAAATCTTGATGGTTCCCTTGTTATCCACGAGAATGTTGGCGCCCTTGATATCTCGGTGGATGATGTCACGGCCGTGAAGATAGGAAAGACCCATCAGGATTTGGCGGACAAAGCTGCGTACGAGCGGTTCAGGCAACGCGCCGTACGAATTCAGCATCGTCTGCACAGAGCCACCAGGAACATATTCGAGGAAAATATTGAGAAAGTCGGAGGAAGAGCTGCATCCAAGATACTGCACAATATTGGGGTGTCGCAAATCCCGAAGCAGGCCCATCTCATGCTTGAGGGCCTCAATCATACCTCGTTTGCGAGTTTCGCTCTGTCCCGTGGCGCCTGGTGCGGGAGTCTGGACCTGCTTGACAGCAAGAAGCTCGCCAGTCACGGCGTGCAACGCCAGATAGACAGATCCAAATGATCCTTTGCCGATCAAGGCACCCTTCATCCACTTGTTGTCGTCCCACGACTCGCCAGCCAGGAAGCTTTCGAGCTCCTCGTCCACTTCGCCTCCGTCATTCGTAAGAGCTTGTCGAATCTCATTGATCGAGCCTGATCCCGTAGAGCCCTCGCCACCATCAAAGTAGCTTGTGTGCGCCGTGTTGCCGTCGGGATCAGTGATACAGACCGAGGCGGCGTCTACAGGCGTGGCATCATCACCACTCTCGGTGTTGAAGGAGATGTAAGACTTTCGGTCAGGCTCCATCGGCGATTCTTCTTGGAGGGTGCCCAGCGTAGAAGAAGCAATCGAATCTCGGTTGTGAAAGGCAGTATTTCGACCGCTCGGCGACTCGTGAGAGCGAATCTTGGCAATGTGTGATGCGCCACTCAGCCAAGAGTCGGCAATGGTGGGAATGGGCGGAGCGTCTTGGATGCTCGACGCAAAACTGAGGCTGCTAGCTACACTGAGTCGGCTGTTGACTTTGCTCAAGCGCGTCGACCGCCTCATGGACAAACGCGCCGTGCGATCAATGTCCTCTCGTCGGTGGTCGGGAAAATATGACGTCAAATCAGATGCGATCAACTCGCTTGGGGGCCGAAGACCACCAAATTGGCGAAGATTCCGTCGTTGACCGCCTCGCCCGTCCTCCGATGAATCGACTGCTACAAGCGTACTGTCATGGTCTCGTGGTGTTTCCATACCGGTTCGCTCTCTATTCTGGAAAAAAACGGGGGACAGTGGTTGTTGTAGTTGATCGTCCCAGTCCTCCCCCAGCACCTTCTGGACCTTGAGCTGGCTGCGCTTGTCAGCCGACTCCAGAGCCTTCGTGTGCTTTTGCTGTTCTTCCTCCATGGCAATGGCGGCCGCCCGTTGCAGCTCAGGTTCACCCGGCTCGGCCGCTGGGACCCGTCGCAGAATAAGACGATTGCGTTCAGGCCGCCTTTGGTCTTGAATAATGCGCCACAGTTCTGTGTCGCCTAGCCGCCTGCATTGGGAAGGGTCAGGCTCAACGCCGTCCAGTACCCAAAAACAGTAATTCCGCTCGTGAGCTTCACGAAGTGCAAACTTCCGGAGCGTGACGCGCATCACATCTTCACACGTAGTGCAGTCCGCAATTTTGACGACCTTGGTGACTCCTCCAGTATAGATGACTCGAATGACATCCTGACCATGTGGCAATGTGGCCATGAGGGAACCGTCCATACTCGAATTGTTTCTCGTGTGAGAATTGACTAGTCGACCAGCCGGCGTTTCCGATGATGACCCTGGAGGTCTTGCAGGCTGACTTTGGCCAACGCTGCTCACATAGCAGACGCCTGCAGGAAAACGAGCTTGTCGTGCTGAGATGTTCAACTTGTTGTCAGATTGCTGGCTTTTATGCGTTTCGAGATCGCGTGAGGCGGAGGTCAAAGGACATATGAAGCTTACCTGTTTCCAAAGGAGCAGGGACGTCGGATGGCCGTGAGTATCGGCGATTCGTGGACTTGGCTGATGCTGACCGAGACACACTCGGAGACTGTAGGGACATTGCGCTCGATTGCGTGAGAGGTGAGTAGACGTCGAGGCCAGCAAACGATTCCTGCAGAACGTCAGTCACCTGGGCAGGTGAACACGGGGTGAAGGCTGGTGACAGTTTGATAGGCGTCCCCCCCCAGGACTTCTCTTTCCACTCACTCTGTTGCGTCTTTTCTGGTTTGCATATGTTTTCGTCCGCAGCTTCTTGATGCACAAGAACAACCGTACTCGATCGCCCACCTTGTCGATGCCCATCTCCTTCAAAACCTCCTTGTCCATCTCCAATAGATTCTCGCCATTGATGTGATTGTTGCGGAATATTGTCTCATAATCACCACATTTGACGGTACGGAGATAATCGCAAACTCTATCTTCGTTCCAAAGCCTGACCGAGTCAGGCTCTTCAGTCTCTGAGAATTCTGATTCGGTAGGACTCGCGAAACTCGGAGCACTGCTGGGCACGGTAGGAGCCCTTCTTGTTGTCGGTACCGTTGAAAGAGGGTTGGTGTTCGGTGGGGGATTCGATGGGGTATTGAGAGCCGCGGGAAAGGGCGACTTTGATGAAAGCATGGCCATGGTGTGCTGTATTACTATTCGTCGTGGCGACGTGGATTTCGTTTCGATAGTACGCTGAATTAATGTTGAGAGCTCGAGGCTAAATGACAAATATGGTATATGGTAGCTGGCCGGCAGATTAAAGGTTACAAATGGTGGGAGAGACGATGCTGTGGTGCGCAGTACAGGCACAGATATTCCAGAGACGGGGTCAAGACAAAGTATGACGGCGGGGAAGCAGACTGCCGCCGTGATGAGACAATGGGCGTGAACAAAACAAGATGCGAGGAAGAAGCGACCCGGAGATGCGAGAGTCGGCGCACGAGGCTGCGACGCAGAACCGACCACGAGACGAAGTCGTCAACAGGATTGACAACCACCGACCAGCATCGCCAGACAACGGGGGCCACGGGTTGGATTAATATGGGAAGGAGCTGCAGTCTATGCGGATGACAATGGTGCGTCTGGTGGTGCGTCTGTGGCGCGAGCGGCGGCGGGGTGCGGGGCGACAGGGGTTTTGCAGACGAGGAGGTCGGAGAACTTCCCAACTTTTCAGTTCTGGCCACCGCCCTTCCTTCTTTCGTCCACGCAGCCTTTCTGTGTTTCTGTGACCTCTGAACCTCCTGAGTCCTGACAGTGTGACTTGCAAGTTGTCGGTGTCTGACAAGGTAAAACGAGACCGACAGGGGTGTGTCGCGGCAGAATCGCGTGTACTCCGTATGCAGGCTTCAATCCTCCGGATGTCCCAAGTGAAAGTCACAGACTCACGGTGTCCCAAGATCAACAGTGCGCGCTCCACGGGTCCGTTCAGCGCCGCCGCAGCGCGTGGCGGCCGCCAAGTGAAGCCCCTGGGGTAGAGCTGAGGCTTCCGGACAGTGCTTCTGCGCACAGTGCTGGTGATGCATTCAGGCAGGTATCAGTTGAGTTTCAGCGTCTGGACATCGCCCGGGCCCCAGGTGAGCGACATGCATGATGCTGGCCGGCGGCACCAATCACATTGGCTCGCGTCATCTGCAATCCTCCAGAGTCCAAGTTCTTCCTGCCGCAGTGCCGCTTGAATGTAGGTACATACATATGTACCTAGGTACCTATACATAGTCCGGGACTCCGGTGGGCGCAGCGAGTTGCAAAGTTGCAACATCACATCAGCCACAAAGCAAGCAAGTTGCAAGTTGCAACGCAACGACGACAGCACAGAACACGAAGCATGAAACACAGTATTTTACGCAGCATCTCGGGCAAGTGAGTGAAAACCCCGCATCCAAGAAGCCTTTCCAAGAGGCGCCTCGGCCGAAATCTCCTGCCGCTTCCCCAGCCGCGCCGCCGAAACGACATCGACTGTGTCAGGCTCAGTCAGACTGGACTGAACGTGACGCATCTGGTGGTGAAGGCCCGACCGTGCGGCTTTTCTCTGACCGGGGCGATGAGGCCATCCCTGCAAATTTCAACCAGTCCCCGGGTCGTCAAGTGGTCGTCAAGTGGCCCCTTGAAGTGGCTGCCGCTAAAAAAGCAGTTTTCCACCGCCTGGTCGGGACGTCTGAAACTCGCCAAAACGTGGACGTGCACCACCGGATCTCATGTCCTGTGCCACCCGCCAACAAAGGCAATCGGCCTTCACCAAATTTCCGTTTCGTATCAATACGGAGTAGGTACATATGTAGTATCATCATACAGAGTGTCCAAGTATGTACATAGGTACATATCCCGCTGCTTGCCGCTCGTGTTGATTATGTATGTACATACCGGTAGGCAACCCCGTTTGCCAAGTTTGCAGATGACGAAATGAGGCGAGATGACGCAGATGGGCGCAGCACCATTCGTCATCTGAGCATCAAGTAAAAGAAGGGGTCCCCTTGGCCAGACACCGGAACCAGCCGGCATAGATGCGTATGTACATCGTTGTTTGCGTGTTGATGAATTGGGAAAGCCGTCGTGATGTTTGGATCCTTCAGAGCTAAGCTGGCAATATATATGGCCATTGGCTTCTATGTACAAAGTACGGACATTCTTACATACAACTCTACTCCACGAAGCAAGTCAATCTCATTTCTTTTTATTCCTGCCTCCACGCAGAAAGCTGGGGGGGAGATCCCTTGCCCACCTCCGGTTAGGGTATCCGAGGCTGCTCGGGATACATATGTATCATGATCATGACTATAATCATGCTTGGCATCAATCTCACAAACCTTACTCGACAGTTTACCATTGCACCAATAGTACATGGTAAAGCCGCTGTGGGTAGGGTTTCCCAAATGGAGAACAATCCGTCAACTCGCTACCTACTATGTATGTACATATGTACTCGTATGCACCAGCCGTCTTAGAACGCAATGCACGGTTAGCAGTTTCTCGCTAATTTAATTACCTCGACGACGGCTGGAGGTTCGGAACATGTATGTAGGTAAGTATACGTACGGAGTTATTTATACGGAATACGGAGTACATATGCCACCACTGCCAAACATGAAAAGCACCACTATTCATTTCAGTGAGGCCACGGGCCATGATGATGCAGCTTTCCCACCGCTCAGGGTCTAGGTACAATAATCCGTATGCTAATGCGTGGAAGCCGCTGTACCTATCTATACCTAGGCTATGCATCTACTCCGTACGTACGTTATGTAGTAGGTACCTCTATATGCATACCTACGTACCTACTCCGTACGTATGACTTTGTTAAAAACTTAAGCCCACTCGTCCCGTCGTCCCTTTCCACGGGTCCCCAGTATTGCAAAAGGGGCGGCACAAAACGGATCGAGTTGACACCCTTTTTTTACGAGACCAAGGGAAATGCCTCTTCCCCTCATTTTGCATGCCTGCCCAAACCCGTGGTCGGATGAAGCGCGCTGGACCTGTGAAGTAGTAGGTATGTACTCCGTACGTAATACATATATACATACGGAGTAAGAATGCACTGAGAAGATGCTTCTTTGCGTTGCTGCTTGGCGCCAGAAACTAGCTGTCTTCTAGAATAAGGTGGAGCACACAGGGGTCATCGATCATGGATTCATGCGGGAAAAACATCAAATTACATATGTACCTATGTACTTGCGTCGTCCAGATGCATGATTCCGCTGAGAAAATACTGCCAAGGCTTACTCTTTACTTATGTATTTATGGGACATCGAGGACCTCGGCATGAAACGCAAAACCGTGCGATATCCTGACAAGCGCGGATCTCATTTGACTGCAGAGCACAGAGTCTGTATTAGCATCACCTTGATATCGTTGCTGGCGAAACTGCATATGTATACCCTGTGTGGAACATGTTTGTTTGGGGCAGCGGCGGACTATATCCCGGAGAACAACGCAGACGCACAGAGCAGCCAACGGATCGGATCATGCCTCCCTAGGTAGGTATTTAAAGTCGGAGCTTTTTTTAGATCTTTATCCCTCCCTTCGTCTGCCAGCCCGGCAGCCTGGCAAGATATGTTACATTGTATCTAGGTATGTATGTATGTATGTAGGTACATACATATAGTAGCAACATACGTACCCAAGTCTAATCTGTACTACATACTCCGTATGATGCAAGCCAAGAAGTGTTACCATGTACGTATCGTCGTATACACGTACCTACAGAGTGGTCCCTATGTATCAATCTGCGGCAAGGACAGATAGAGGCTGGCAGTCCGAAAACGATAGTTGAATGATAATCGAATCAGAAGATATGTATGTATGTACAGAGCAGTTCGGTTCGGTTCGGCTCGAATCTGTAAGGAAGTCGCGCGCCGCATTCTTGTCTGCTTTGGGATATGTACATACCTATGGGATATGATTATGTACGCATCCTCGTGTTTGTTACTTCTCTCTCTTCTCATGCTTTGGCTCGCCAAGGCCTTTTGAAAAGTTTTGCCTCTTCCAGCTGTGTACGAACAACAACTTGTCAAACAAGTCCCATCCATGATCCCCACAGTTGTAGCGCTAGTCCCTCTGCTCAGCTCCTGATTGGTCTCCAGCACCCAGCCAGTAAGGTGAAACGGCGGCGTTTCGACAATGTCAATGGGTGGTCGAAGCCGAAGGGGGGAACCCCGTGAATCGTGATGGACGAAAGAGGACGAAACAGAGCAACAGGGGGGGAGAAGTCGACATGGGGGGGGGGGGGGGGGGGGGGAGGGGCAGTCGCAACTCGCAATACGGAGTACGGAGTAGATCTTTGGGCGACGTGCGATTTGATGATTTTGTGTACATAGGTACCTATGTACCTACATACATAGGTACTCCGTACATGGAGCACTTATTGGGTACCTACTTTAACTTATTGACTGGACCTGCCAAGAACGCGTCGATTCTGCTTATCTACGACTCTGAACGTTGTTATCATTTTGCCTTCCAGAAAGGAAATGCAAAAAGCATTTTCTCTTTGTTTTCCGCCACTGCCACTGCCCCTCCGGTTTCATCCCAAACCGTCCCCCCCCGACGTCCAAGCCGAGACTCCCTCAAAGCGTAGGTAAGTACGTAGGTACCTATGTACATACGGAGATGCCAAGGCCGACGACAACCAAGTGACCCGGGCCTGGGGGTCCCCATTGAAACAAACGGATTGCTGTTGGCTTGACATACACATATGTACGGGGTGTTCTTGAGGCGAAGTTTGTTTCCCTTTTGCCTTTTTTCCTATCTGTCCAGGTATTGTGCATACGAGGCTTCAAGGTTTGGATCGTCTAAACGCATGTGCCTAGGTTGGTGCACAGCCACCCAGAGGGCGGCCCTGAAATCTGGAGTAAGTCTCGACTCTCAATCACAACATGTGATGAAGGCAACGTTGTTTCACGAAGGAACTTGAAAAGAACGAATTGTTCAAGAGAAACTAACAGAAAAATCCATCTCAACCTGAGAATGAGGGGGTTGATACAATTGTGCATTTCGTGTATGTACATTGTATGCGTTCCCGTTTTCTTTTTCTGTTCGAGAGACACGCGCAGTGTTTCAGGGCGGCACCGTTGCACCGTTGCACAGCGCGCCGTTGGCACATTTACTCTATGGATATATGCCGCATGATGTCATGCTACCTCATGAGCAAGTTCCCGTTTTTGGAATCACCCAAGTATGAACTGCAAGTTGATAACATAAGCATCTGATAAGGTGGCGAGAATCCGGTCGTGATGCTGGCCACGCTGATGCAACAGAATCGAACAGATAGACGGATTGCCGTCTTAGGTAACTTCTGCGCTGTACGAAGAGGCGCGAAGCCGGCATCAAACCTAGACCAAACCTAAACCACCGCCACGGAATGCTCATCCGGTCAAATGAGCATTATCAGCAACATCATCTTTCTTTTTCACACCCCACAAACTACCTAGGGGCGGCGGCGGTAATCTTGATTCCATAAATCGTGCTGGACCCTTATCCTAACTTATAAGTGACGCACTGTTCGCCTGTTGCTTGTTCGCCGGGCGTCCGTTGTTTCAAAGCCAGATAATCTGTACATTATCGACGCTCCCGACAAACAGGATCATAATTCCCATCCCCAGATGGAGGACACGGGGGCCGGAAGAGCGGGCAACGCCGAGGAGTTTCGGTGCCGAATTAAGAATAGAGCTCAGCCGGGGCCCATTCGTTCATTGCGAGCGGTCCTTTACCTTTTCGGGATACATACCCCTCATCAGGGTCACGATATTCTGGTCTTTCTCGGTTGTTGCGTTACGCGTAGTTCACCGCACCTGAAATATGTAGTGAAACGTGCAGCTGGCACTCAAGGGCAATGGACATATAAGGGTACATAATTAATACGACATCAGCATGCGTCGGCGCTACGTTACAAGCTATCCACCGGCTCTCGAAGCAGGAAGCTGCCTACGCTCGTGAAATGGTGAGAACTGGAGGGGGTGCCTGATGGAATCAGAAAAGAAAAACAGATGCTAGAACAAATCGGAACAGAAAACGGCCATATGACCAACTATAACTCCGGGGTTAAGACTCCCTGTCAAAGTGGCAACACGGGCCGCTGAGGTGTCATTCGCAATCGCCTCCTGTTTTGGTCTTTGTACGTCATGGCCGACGATTCGGCCGGTAGATGAAGGTCGATGATGCTATCTGTGCAAGAGCAGAATATGCGGCGACGGACGTGGGTGAAGCGATCCGTGTGAAAGCGAACCCGATGTGACAATATGTCAGTCATGAAAGTGAGGCTAATGTGAATAAAAAAGAAAGGAAGCTTTCCCTGTTATACCGTGTGATTTAAACGAGAATATTTAAGCCAACTCGAAGGGTCGATGAGTTATTTTTTTTTATTGGAGCATATCTTCGTCCAACACAATGGCTATCAGATCAGGATCCGTGAACACATCCTCTTGACTTTAAGGATCGCGCCCATACTCAATGAATCAGATAGCGCGTGTAGGCCACAGCCTGCAAGGAGGTGCCTCTTAATGGACAGGAAGCGAAGCAAGGAAGCTGCTTCTGCTGCCGCTTTCTTGTCCTCATCCGTCCTCTGAACATGTAGCCATCGTGGAACCGTAACAGATCGCAAGACGTGTGTTGCGAGCTCATAAAGTTTTGAAGAACTAAAAAATGAGTTAAAACAAGATTGACCGACACTGTCTGGCTGGATGCAATCTCACGACTATATGTACTCATCTTTTCGTCGAGAGTCTAGATTTGTTTTGATCATTTTTCTAGCGACGGCCGCCCGCGGGCCATACCTTGCGGTTGCGCCGAATTATTATATACCCACCTCAGGTACATATTACGTCCTTCGGGTCGACTGCTGAATGCAGCAGACACGGAATAGCGATCAGAGGCGATGATTTCATCCATTTCGGTGGTCCAAGAGATGTTGCTTGTGCCAAACGAAGCCACCAATTTCATCATCTGTACCCAGTATGCTCGTGCAAATGACAAGGGCGAATGCTCACGGCACAAGAGAACAGAAGGGTGAGGATAATGGAGAGTGAAGAGGAGCGTTTTCTCTCGCTGACGATTCTTGTTCATGAAAAGGTCTGCGCCGTTGCAGGCTGTGACCTACACGCGCTGTCTACTTTGCAAACGGCTATGAACCCTCTAAGGTCAATTTTAAAGACGGCCGCACTTCTTAGAACACAGGAGTGTAATCATTGATCAGCTCCTTGTGAGATCCTGTGAAAACACTTGCGAAAGTTATTTCCTTACTCGGAACTCCGGGAGTCGGAAGCCCCACATATTAGGCTGTGATCCAGATGGAAAATGGTCATGACCAAAAAGATACATGACCATTTGTGAAATAAGTGGGTCAACTCTCATGTACCGATCCACATGGCCCATCTCAGCCACTAGACCGTATCTGGTGATAGCATTCATCGGAGACGTTCACGTAGGTATCTCGAGATTCTCCAGGCATCATGATATGCGGCACACGGATGCTTGGCTCATACGAAAACGATGTGCCGTATTGCGTTGAGTCTCGCCAGACGCCATGATGTAGAGGAAGACCATCAACCTGTGCGCACAAGACCGGTATTTATTGTCGACAAAGGCTTCATTATGAGCTTGTAACCACTGTAAAAGACGGTAAAAAATTCCCTTTGAGAGGCGGAAGGTATCCTCAAAGATGGTGCCTTGACTGTTCAGAAGCTTCAAAACGTAATCCGCGGCGGCCTCGTGTGATAAATATTTTTGTGTTTATGTGAGGCACACGCAGTAGGGTAGATCGCAAATTCACGATGAGACGACAGCTTTTTTGCGCCCCGCTCGTGCGAAATCGAGCGTGACCATCTTTATTTTGGGGCAACTCGAAGGCCGCGCACGAGGTAAAGTGGATAGGTTTTGCGACGTTTTGGCCAATGATTACCCCTACATGAATCCCTGTCCATCATGCATTAGCGTGGTACATGGCGAACAGGGGCGCAAAATTTTGTGAATTTTATGCGGCAGATCCCTACCATATACGGTTAGCGCGCGAAATTATGCGTGACCCAAACACTTCGTGCTCCTATCTGGATCAGGGCCTTTAATGCATGCCAGGCTCCGGCAGCCAAAGTCGTTTTTTAACCGCATATGTATCTATGTACTATGCACCTAATGCCCATGTCTATCTTGACCCGATGTCGGCCTGAGTTTTGCTAACCATCTACATATCTGCAGGCGAGTCTACCACCCTTCCAGACAGAGCTTCGACCAGTCATCGCAATGCGTTTTCCAAGGCACTGACTAGCTGCACTCACAGAAGCGTACATAGAAATCACCTTCCAATGAACCGGGCTGGCTCCTTGTGTCTGAACGTGTGCCGACGGTCACAAAAGGGCATCGACGCCTAGAAGCCATCCTCGATCCGAGTGCCGACGCGCTCTCTCTGTCACTGTAAAAGGCAATAACGCCCTTGGAAATAGAATCGCCCTCAAAAAGAGAATCACCGCTTTCACTGCTTTGCAGCTGACATCTGAAGCCGTTCTTCCAGTCGCCATTGCGCTGGGGCCTCTTCCACACGACAAGTGGATAGGAAGGGGGTGAGTCGATCTGAGCTGCTGCGGACAATTCGTGATTTATTGGGAACATAGCGCAGTTTTGTTTGGCATTTGAACACATCATGGCATCCAGTGCCAAGCCCATCGTGAGCTATCTGGGACCCACAGCATCATACTCGCATCAGGTGAGTATCTGACAGGAGACGGCTACAAGAAAGGGTATTCTTTTGCGCGTGAAGATGATTTAACATCGGTGCGCCAGGCTGTCCAGCAAGTGTTCTCCGAGGACAAATGGGCATTACAACCGGTCGCCTCCATAGATGGTTTGTAGAAGTCATGCTATTTATTTGCACCCCCACTTCCTCGAAAACAAAAATGAAAATGAAAAAAATCTTGACATCTCTTTGGGTCATCACATCCAAACGAGTGGGAAAGAAAGACGAAGGAAGATAGGACGCAGCGTGTCTAACGTCAACTGATAGACGTCTTCGAAGTGACCCAGGACGGTCTCACCACGGCTGGGATTGTGCCTTTTGAGAATTCTACCAATGGATCCGTAGTCTTCACTTTGGATAACCTGGCTGACCGATATGGCCGATACAAGGACGTGACCATCGACGGGGAGATCTTCGTCGGCGTTCACCACTGCCTTGTTGGTCGGAGAGATGCCAGCGAACCCGCCGAGGCTGATTCTCCCGAGGGCTCAGGAACCTGCACCCCAACCGCCACGGATCCGAGTCCCCTTAAGCCCAGGACAGCACCGCTCACCAGCATACGCCACGTCAAGAGAGTGTACTCGCACCCCCAAGCCTTCGGCCAATGCACTGCATTCCTATCTAGTTACCTACGCGACGTCGAGATGCTCGAAGTCAGCTCCACGAGCAAGGCCGCTGAGATGGCGAGCGAAGACGAAACGGGCACCTCGGCTGCGATTGCCACCCATCTGGCTTCCGACCTCTACAAAATGGACTTGCTGGGCGAAAATATCGAAGACCGCGAAGACAACACGACTCGCTTCCTCATCATTGGGACTAACCGGGCCCATTGCTTAGATCAGCTTTGGCAGGAGCAGTCCATGACTAAAACTGGAAGCAAATCTCTCGTGTCCTTTACTGTCCCGCACACGGCTCCAGGTGCCTTGGCCGACGTGCTGAGCTGTTTTCGGGAATTCAATCTCAACATGACGAGCATCAACAGTCGACCTAGCTTGCTGGCTCCGTTTCAGTACACCTTCTTCGTCGAGTTTCTCGGGCACAGACACGATGATCCGGATGGGAAGGTTAAGCAGGTGTTGGATCGAATTGATCAAGTGGCTCAGAGTTGGCGATGGCTGGGTAGTTGGGACATGTATGGGTGATGGATTTTTGTCTTTGAATGAAAAAAAGAGAATTGAGAAGAAGCTGGAACTTAGTGATGAAAATCTAGGGCAGAACTAGGGCCGTGGTCAGTCGGAAATGGGCATATTCGGAGCGAGTTACCTCGTTCTATGAGAGTCTGGTGACTGGTGACTGGCTGACGACTGTTTCGTACCAATTTGAAGATTTCAATGGCGACAATCAGTAGTCATCGCTGCTACTACACATCACACGGGCAGCTAAATTTCGTGGCCTGAATAATCTCACAGACCCTGGGAGAGCTTCTATTCCTCTGCTATTCCTCTACACATCATCACTCTCACGACTTTGTTCGTATTGTCTTTCCATTTTCGCACAGTCCTAGCCATTATACCTTGGCTTGACGAGTCACCCAGACCCTTGACACATGCGTCCAATATATTCATGTTAAATCACGAGATGATGACTCCCAACCGGTGGAACGCCGCAGGCTTCTGGAGTCTGGACACGATCCACAGATCGCGCTTCCAGGCTTACCCCCATGTAGCGCTACTCAACCTCATCATCACCAGCGACAAGGCTACTGACCAAAAGATTTTCTGGAAGCCTTAACCATTTTATTCCTTTGTTCCCCGCCAAAGATAGTTTGTTCATTCGATTCGCCAAGGAGTCGTTTCTCTATGATGCATAACAATGATAGCATCGAAGGTGCCCATCATCCGGGTCAGACTTGCACTGCACCTTAGAAATAGAAGCTGGACATCGACTTCGGCTGGTTGATCAAATTGCCTAGAAAGCAATAGGCATCAAACTCGACCTCGAGACGTTGAGTGATTATGTGCTACGAATTAAGGTTTCGAGCCCCCAGCGACTCAAACTCACGACGCCGGCCCCTTTCAAACTTGTGAACAAGACTAAGAGTAGAAGATTGTAACGGCTATGGCACGTATGATGACACGCAAGAAAACCTAAAACCTATGCTAGGTTGGCTCAGAATTCGACGCGCAGTCTCGGGAAAACGCGAAGGGTCCTTCAAGTTGTATTGCTTAGTACAAAGGGGGCTTCGGACGACGGAAAGTTACATTGACGCAGTCTTCACTGAAAAAGCTGATGAAACTTCAATTCCGGCTTCGAGCGCTGTATCCGAGGAGCCATACATATGTCCTCGGCTACCATACTTATCATCGCCTCCAAACTATATTTACTTCGAATGGCGGTCGTTAATTACCATCATGTACCGCAGTGCCGACTCGTCGCGGGCAAGTTCTGTCATGAACTCGACGGAGATCTGAGACCAGTACCGGTTCGCCAGAAGCCCCTTAATGCCTCCTTTCAGCTCATACCGGCCGTGAACAAGTACTGGTCTCAGATCCCTATCGACTTCATGACAGAATTCGCCCGCGAGTCGCGACGAGTCGGCACCGCGATACATGATGGTAATCACTGACCGCCTTTCGAAGTACATACAGTAGGAGGCGATCAGTACAAAACGCGGGGTCATCGTAGAGACCAAGGAGGAGGAAGGGCTTAATGTCCATCTTGTCTTCTTTCACTTTGTAGATACTCCTCACGTACTACCAAGGTGGTCAGACAACCCTTGCGAGCGGATGCTCACTCCAAAATTCTCCCAGAGGCCTCACTCTCGCGAACCCCAGCGGGCCCCCGCGACGAAAAATTCGGCGGCAAGGCACACTGGCGACCCCGATGATCGGTAGGGCCACGATGCGAACGCTGATCTGGGGACCGTCGTAACTTCGAAGGGTCCTTTGAAATTATTTTCGCCTTCGTACCCTTCTTCCCTGCGTCCATCTTCCCGGCCGGCTTCGACTTCTGGTTCTGCGTGGAGAAGCCGGTTCTCGCCACGCCCGTCGTATTCGCGCCCTTCTCTGAACCGGTTTCAGGCGTAGGTGTATTCGGGTTGGGCGTCAGCATCGTGCGTTGACGCCGGCGTCATGGTCATGTGATGATCAAACCTCTGCGGAGTACCTGCTCTATTGCATACTTTAAGCGCGCTAGCCATTTTTGTTTGTCATTTCGCTTAGAAAGATATGAAAATCTGTCTTAATTGCATACAGAACATGAGGTAATCCGCTAGCCCGGGGCGTGTGCGTACTCATTTCCCCTCCAGGAAACTTCTTCCTCTCATAACTCCAACCTCGATCGCAGAACCCCTCGGAACCTCAAGCTCGAGATGCCAAGAACAAGAATAAAGCAAATTCCGCCATTGCTGGCTGCAAGTCATGGAGCCGCAAATCTCGCCGGCCAAGTTGGCACGGCGCCACGACAATCTTTCAGGGAGCGAATATGCCTGATTCTTTTCGATTCGTGGTGGAAGAAAATGCCGATGATGTCCTTCGCCTTGCAGTGCACTCGAAAAGAGGAGTGCTCTTTCGACCCTACCAACGCCTTCAAAAGCATATGAGTTCTCGCGATACCCTTCCGATCCTTGACTTTTGTCAGAGCTTTACCAACAATCTCGCGAGACTAAAGATGCCTGTTTCATCAATCTCTTCAGAATGCCAAAGGATGCCTCCCACAAGCTTTGTTCGTGGCTTCGTCACAACACCTCGCTTTGTGCCTCGCGTTATCAGTCAGTCGAGCAGAAATTGATGAGATTCTGGTGGATTTGCGCATACAATGATCCTCAAAGAAACACAAGACTTCGCTTTCTCCCGAGCCAGTCATGAGTATTGGGGATATCTCAAGAGTTGATCGATCCCATGAGGAAGCTACACGTTGCATTTGTTTGTCAGTCAACCCCAGTAGCAGTCTTGCCGATCGTGGAACTAAACAAGAAACTCTTACGATTTAACGGTGCCATTGGTGCTATTTACGGCACGCACATCCCGGCTTTTGTGTATATCCAGAAGCAGAAGACTGGATCCGCGATACTGATGACTGGCTTAAGAGAAAGCGAAGTTCTGCGTGCCTTTGTGGCTCGTTGTATGCGCAAATCCACAAGAATCTCATGACTTTTTGCTCCACTGACTGATAGCGGGAGGCACGAAGCGAGGCGTTAAGACGAAGCCACGAACAACGCTTGTGGAAGGTATCCTTTGGCATTCTGAAGAGGTTGATGAAGCAGGTATCTTGCTTGAAGCACCTGTTCACTTCCTTTTCTCACCAACTACAGGCTACAGCAGAGCGAGACGGAGAGACGCGAACTCCGTGTACAGCGCGACGAAGTCCGCCGGCTCGCGGCATCCAAGGTAACGGTCCTGATTCGGACCCATTTTGACGGTACAAAGTCGCAGCTGAAGAATTGGAGGATAACGGTTGAGGAAGGATCATCCTCCGATTGCGCCCATCTGACACCCCGTCAGAAGTGAATATTCGTGTACGATGGCCTCGCCGATCAGATTTAGAAGCGGCTGTCGTACTTTTTCGAGTCGGGGGCGGCACTCGAATGGAGTGACGTTGCCTTCCTGAATCACTTGGAGGTGCTGTATTCCGATACCACGACTGCGAAGATTGCGCGACTCGAGCTCCAGAGGCTACGCCAGGCGCCCGACGAGCCCTTCAGCAATTATTTGGTACGGTTCGAGGCGAAGATGGCAAGAGCTCACAGGTTAGATGCGCCAGAGGACGAGAAGGCTGCGTTGTTGCATCAGTCGATCTCTCGCGAGTTGGACACCCTCTGCCGATACTACGTCATCCCCACCCATAGCTACGCTGAGGCGGTGGCTGTATTCAAGCACCAGGAGGCGGAACAGAGAGCCTTCGTCATGTAGTGGGGGGTCCTTTTCAAAAAGTTTTCATTCACGACTACGAGTACTCCGTACATAGATCTACAACGTGAACGCTGCGTAACTGGAACGTCTCGGCTTCAAAACACAGAAGCTATTAGGTGGTAAGCGCGCCAAAGCTGACGGCATGGCTGACCTTTTCAGATGTTGGCGCTCCGTGGGGTGAGACTGAGAGACTAGGTACCTACTACCTAGAGTACTTGCTCATGGTTACGAATGCTCTCTGTCTACGGGCACGAGTAATCCTGGCCACAGCAAAGCGTGACGGATTGCTCACTGTTGCTGCCCTCATTTCAACCTCCGGTCCCTTAATTGGCCTGGCATTCTTGGCGACTGTGCGGCTTGTCTCTCAGGACTTCAGTTCTTGAGAACGACAGCACTGTGAAAGCATTTAAGAGGCTGTAGTGTAGAGCCTAGAGGTGCAGTCGTTGGTGGTAGTCTGTAGAGGTGAGAGCAACTTCGTGATTGCCACTAACACTACTTCTCCGACGTGAACACTTCACCCATTTGATATAGTGTCATGTTCATGAGGCGGGGAATAGACGAAACGCAATACGTATATCGCCTCTTTATAACTTAAAGTTGAGTATACACCCGTAATTCGAGGTCAATCTATAGAACCAGGAAGACGGGGGAGTCCTCCTTTAAGGAAGGGCCCGCAACTTTGCATGCACAGAGAAGGCTTTACGCGACACGATATATATATATATATATTTGAAAGCTGTCATCGTGTTGTGAGACATGCGCAGAACCGCCATCTGCTGTTCGAAATACCCTTCCAAGCCCTGCCAACTGGCAGTCCACCACATCATCTCTATGTGCGATCCTACTTCTAATTCTTGTGTCAGAAAAAAAGGCACTGTTCTCGAAAAGTCACACCGACTAGATATGTATAGTGGGAGCCCTTTTTGGGTTGCAGCTGCGACTTACGACCAGACAGAAATCGCGTTTGCCGTCGCCTCCATCAACGCACTTATACCTGCAACTCCCCAATTCTGTCACGCTTCCATCTGGGTTGCAAAGGTATAGACCTCTGCTATGCAGCTTCTCAGATCCAGGAATGCCTAGGATTAAACGCGCATAAGTAGCCAAACTTGGCATTTTGTCTGATCATTGAGGGGGGTTCGTTACGGAATTTCTGAAGAGTCGAGCCGCAATTTACGATGCCATCTTTGCAGGCACCAGCTTGGGCCACAGGGCTTAGAGCAGCCAGTGTGGTAATGAAGATGGATAGAAACTTGACCATGGTGGAGTTGACAACTTGACTGGAGAAAATCTCAGGGTAGTAAGAGTATAGACGGCTGGGGAGATAGAGATAGAGAAAAAACAAGGCAGAAGACTGATTCAAGATTGAAGGGACAACACCAGGGCTTTTATGCCCGAATATTGTGATTCGTGATATCATCTAAGTGCACTGTGCCCAACTTACTCCGGGACCGGGTTCTGAATGAGCATGTAACATGGCATCAGCGTTGAATGTCTAGGCTAGCATTCACGCTATAGGTAGTCCAAGTACGTAGTTTTCCGATCGGTTGAGACAATGCAGAGGAGTTGACTTGTTATTTCACGAAGCGTCGACCGTCAACGATCGAAGATGCTAAACCTCATCGTCGGTTTCTGACCCTCACATGCTTCACGATATTTGGGTCGAGGTCCGACGATGATCGATCAAGTAGATCGATCATGATGGGCGACACTGCCGCAGCGCCAAGACCCAAAGTCGTCCGGCGATGACACCAAGTACATATATGCCGGTGAATAGAGATGGGATCTGTCGGACCGTGATGTCACAAGAATACCTAGGTAGCAATCAATGCATGCAATAAGGAACTTGTTGCGTAACGTACACAAACACAAAACACCAAATGCTGTAAGCGTAAGGTGGTTTAGGGTGGGCGTGCAACTTCTTTTGTCACCCAATTTACCAGGTACAATAAACGTGTCCTGTCATATAACCATATAACAATCTCGTGCGCAACCATGAGCTGTTTCGTTCGATAGTGACATACGGAGTACGCTGTATCGATTTCCATCTGCGACTTGAAACAAGCGCGGATGACCCTAATGCAGTGAGTGCTCTTGATGAGTGGCGACGACACGGTGTGATCTTTCACGCCTCCACCTCGGGCATAACACCAGCTCAGATTTAAAGATTTAAATACCATCCACGCATACTTTTGAAAAGATTTCACTAGCCTTGGAAGTATTAAGCTGTTGTTATGCATAGCTATCAGCTGCCAGTTGGCGGGTGAATCTGGATGCCTCACGACTCACGAGTCACGACTCACGAGTCACGACTCACGAGTCACAGCGGATCTTATGTACCTACGAGTACGGAGTATGCTCTAAGTACCTATGTACCCCGTAGACAGCGGCGCGAATACCTACCTAGATCGGCAACATGCAGGGAACGGATGAGGGGCACGATAAGGTACAGTAGGTAGGGCTGAGGCGTTTGACAAGTGACGGCTATGACGGCAATGACGATAATCACCTACATACACGTGCATATAAATGACGACTGCGACTGCGACTGCGACTGCGACTGCGACTGCGGGCCGTCGGCCATGGCCAAGCGAGAATGCGCATGAGGTACCTTTGCAGCTTTGCCCGATGATCCGCGTCAACGCAACAACGCGACGCGGACATTAATTAGCAGCAGCCATGCTTGATGGGATTGGAAGGAAGAGAGGGTACAAGAGCGGAGCGGAGGCTTGCCGATCGTTGCTTTCAAAATTCAGACAACTCGAGGATCTGGATACAGGAGGTAGGTACCTGTACATAGGTAGGTACATACTGTATGTACATATTCCAAGAGATGATGCCAGGAATTGCTAACCGACAACGGGCCGAAAATGTCTCTTCTAAGCCTCGCACTGCGACGACTGATTGGTTGGGTAACTTGATGTGCTGCAGCCTGCGACTGCAGGTACCGCCTTCCTCGTGCGGCATTCCGCGTTTGGACATTGGAACCCAATGCAACGGCATACGTAGCCTTGGCCGCTTTCCCGGGTACATATGTGTTTGGATGGACTGTCGGACATGGACGTTTCTTTTATCTGATCTACCGATCATCTGGCTTAAGTTAGGTACTGTATGTAACTACCTACCTAAATACATAGGTATAACGGATGACGGGCGCTGGCGACGCCCGCTCTATGCCGCTTCGGTGCAAGTTGCAACCAGACGAAAGTTGCGGCACCGGCTCCAGCTTTGTTGGAGCTTTCGTCCCGGAGATGCGTCGCGCCGTTGTGCTCGTTGAAAGGAAAAAGTTAACCTTTCTTAACGTGGACTTCTTCCAACTTTATTTGTATTTCCATCTCTGATGCCACATAGAGCAAACGTACATCCGCCGCCGTTTTTTCATCAATTGCAACGCATAATTCCCAGCTCATCTTGTGCATGTGAACAATTCGTCATCATGGTCCAGAAACCTGTCTTTTGCATGACGCATCCTCGCGCGTGTTCAACTGCTTTTGAACGAGTGAGTCCCTTTCATTGTGCTGCTGTTCTTGAGCATGAGGAAGACACCCCCAAATGGTCAGAACAAAGAGCAGAAAGATGAACGAAAGACAGAAAGAAAGCAAGAGGCCAAGGCAAAGGAGCTTCTGGCGTCTTTGCCGCGCCGTCGCTCGCAGTACTGTGGCGTTCTTGTTGATAAAGGCGCTGAATGTCTTTCGTGCCGCATTTGCTCAAATAACAGAATTGGCAGAGACAATCGAGGACTGACGCGCTGAGATAGGTGTTCATGACCCGTAGAGAAACCCTCGCCAGTCAACACGAGCCGTTTGGCGATGCGTTTTATTTTGGCACAGAATGCGTGAGCCCTCGCTTCAAGGACGATGCTGCTCGCCGAGAGGCCAGTGGGGCTTCGAATGCCACGTATCAAAGCACGTTGCAGGCATTCGATGACGTCCAAAAGCAGGTTCGTAGTTTTGATGCTCACCTTTGGTCCTGAAGAGAGAGAGAGAGAGAGAGAGAAAAGCTTCATACACCGAGCAACAAAGTCTGGCGCATCTAGAACGCCATGATGAGCATGACTGACAATGTACATCAAGGGCAAACGCGTCTTCATCAAAGATATGGCCTACTATCTCTTCCCAGAGCCAAAAGACCAACACAACCCCCAGATTGCTCCCTCTCTTGGCGGCGGTCACGAAGACAACAACCCCACCTTCATTCCCAGAAAAGACCTCGAGAAATTTCAATACACTTTTCTGATCCGCCATCCACGACGATCTGTCCCATCCTACTGGCGATGCTGCATCCCCCCGCTGAACAAAGTCAGCGGTTTCGACAGCTTCTGGCCCAGTGAAATGGGCTACAAAGAACTCGTCAAGTTCTTCGACTATGCCCTCGAAACCGGCCTCGTCAACAGAGATCAGCTCACCGTCGTGGATGCGGATGATCTACTAGACAGTCCGGAGCCCATGATCCAAAAATTCTGCGAGCGAACAGGCATCGAGTTTCATACCAGCATGCTCAAGTGGAATGATAGTGACCAGAAGCATGCCAAGGAGTTGTTTGCCAAGTGGAATGGCTTTCACGATGATGTCCTGGGCACGAGTGAGCTCAAGGGCCGGACACATGCCCAAGTACGGTTTCTCGGTTACTCTCCAGGGAGATTCAGAGACTACATATGAATACTAGCTAACATGTTCTTCACAATAGAAAACTCCCACTGTTGAGGCAGAGAACAAAGAGTGGGAAGACAAGTATGGCGCAGATGGCCAGAGGGCAATCAGACGCTGTGTTGACGAAAATATTCCTCTCTACGAACACTTGAAACAGTACTGTCTCAAGGTATAGAATGGGGTCTCTTAAAAGGAAAGGAGACACGAGAGGAAAAAGAAAGAAACAAGGGTCTTGAACTATTAGAATTGCGTGACGAAAAAAATGACTGCATCTGTATTGTCTGCATCATGCCATGCTCGACCTGCAACGCCCCTGTTCTGGCCAGAGGTTCTGGTAGGAGTGCCTGAGTTATGTTACAATATTCTTTCGTCTTCTTTCCGTCCAGGGTGTGATACAAGGTAGGCTAAGAACCCCATGGCCCGTTGTTGGCACACGAAATCGGCAGCCCCATCTGTTCGCAACGGGTCAAGCTATGGGGCTGTCGGGGCTGTCGGGGCTGTCGGGGCTGTCGGGGCTGTCGGGGCTGTCGGGGCTGTCGGGGCAGCATCTCGGGCCTCTTCTCCCTGTAAAGCTTTAAGCTCGACTTCGTACTCTGACTTGGTGGGAAACTTTGGGTTATATTCCTCATGCGTGACATTAGCTGACCAAGATTCCGCATAATCTTTATCAAAGTCGTACACCCAGCGTATCGTTACTGGAAGCAACCGGGCTTCAGATTCGTCCCGGGCACCATCATCAGATGTGAGCACCATCTTGTTGCCCTTGCCTTGACCAGAGAGCACAACCGCCATATCCGCAATCGCATTCGGCTTCTGTCGATTCAAGGCGTCGGCCCTTTCATCTTTGGTCCGGGTAACCCGGTAAGTTCTACCCTCAGCCTTTCTTCTCTCAGCCTTCTTCTTCTGGCTGTCCGTGAGCTCCCAGTGATTCTTGTACATGATTTCATCACCCCAGCAGACCTCGTGTAGGTGCTTCAGCTCGCGTAGTTTCTGGTACACTGAAAGCCCGACTTCGCCTTGCTTCTTTGGGAGGTCGATACGGGCCATGACTGACCAGTAATCCTTTCGTAATGTGGCGGGTTTTGACTTTTTCCCGTTGAACGGTAATTGCTCCATGCCGCGACTGAACTGTTTTGCAGACGCAAGAAAAAATGGTGAAAGATTAGCAGGGATTGGTTTGCCATGATGTAGGACAAAAACACCTGGTGCGGGGAGGACAAGTGGAAGAATTGAAAGAAAATATCATCATACTCGCAAAGGATAGGTGACCGAGTAGATAACTTGATCGGATCTCCTGTGGTTAAAGACCCAGATCTTTTCACCATGATCTTCGGCTGCTGGTGAACGCGGACCCTTGACGGCGCGGAAGTGACGCGTGCATGTTCCTAGTAATGTTGGCCACTGGCCCAGCCGGGGCCGTAACGTTGTGTGCATTGTTATGCTCATTGTGGCGAAGGGCGCTGTCTGTGAGGGAGAATCTGGAGATGGCCTCACGCCTCAAGCCTGCTGCGAGCACATCTTGGAAAATCGAAGGCCGGCCCAACTCCGCGCGCAGTCATGTGATTGCGTACCTGTTCCCAATGCCCACGCAAGGTTCCACTGTCAGGTGATCGCACGCATGATGCATCCTACCAGGAGGTACGGAGTACCTTGGTACCTTTTCCCCACCTTCTTCTTTGGACTGCGGTCGCCGGTGACATCACGAAGCCTCTTTAAGGTTCTGGTGGGTTCCGTTTTGGTTTCCAGGCCGTTGGGGTAGCTTCCAGGACTCTCGTACAGCTTCGTCCAAGCTTTGGAAGCTTCTCTGCCCTGTGATTGCCCCGCTTGAATAACAACATATATTCTCGTCTTCTTTGTGACATATGTTACATAAAGCCTCGCCTCGTCAATTCCACCTTACGCACACGCAATCTACCTTCGTACCATCTGAGGCCTGGTAGCTTTGACACATCTTGAAAGAGTGGCCACTGGTGCCTGATCTTTGCGACTCAAGACCCAAAATCGCTCCATCTCTTCCTAGTACCGACCACCCGCTGTCAACACTGCGTCTTACACCTCACCACCCATTTTCTTCACCGTCTGGGAAAAATGACTGCCAGGATGGATTTCACAGACAGGGCGCAGAAGGCCGTCGAGGACGCCATGTCCCTGGCCGAGCAGTACGGCCACTCGCAACTGCTTCCAGTGCATCTAGCTGTTTCGTTACTGGACCCTCCAGTTGACCGGTCCAAGGATCAACAGAATGGCCCCCAAAACACAACCACCACACTGTTTCGACAGGTCATCGAGAGAGCACACGGTGACCCTCAGATCTTCGACCGATACCTCAAAAAATCCCTTACACGATTACCTGCACAGGATCCTCCGCCAGAGCAGGTCTCTCTAGCACCTTCTTTCCATGCCATTCTCAGAAAAGCCATGGATTTGCAAAAAATCCAAAAAGACTCTTTCATTGGCGTCGATCATCTCATCACCTCACTTTCGGAAGATCATTCTATACAGACCGCACTACGGGAGGCCAACATACCCAAAGCAAAGCTCGTTCAAGATGCCATCCAGGCGATTCGAGGCACCAGGCGAGTCGACAGCAAGACCGCCGATTCGGAGCAGGAAAACGAAAACTTGGCCAAGTTCACCATCGACTTGACCGCCATGGCTAGAGATAAGAAGATGGATCCCGTCATCGGCCGAGAGGAGGAAATTCGACGAGTCGTTCGCATTCTGTCTCGACGAACCAAGAATAATCCCGTTCTTATTGGTGAGCCCGGTGTAGGCAAGACGACGGTGGTGGAGGGCTTGGCTCAGCGCATCGTCAACCGTGATGTGCCTGACAATCTCAAGCAGTGCAAGCTTCTTTCACTCGATGTTGGTGCCCTCGTTGCAGGGAGCAAATTCCGTGGCGAATTCGAGGAACGCATGAAGGGGGTCCTCAAAGAGGTTGAGGACTCAAAGGAGATGATTGTACTCTTTGTTGATGAGATCCACCTGCTCATGGGTGCTGGGTCCTCCGGTGAAGGTGGCATGGACGCAGCCAATTTGTTGAAGCCCATGCTTGCCCGCGGTCAGCTGCACTGCATTGGCGCGACGACGTTGGCTGAATATCGCAAGTATGTTGAAAAGGATGCTGCTTTCGAACGACGGTTTCAGCAGGTTCTCGTCAAGGAGCCTACTATTCCAGAAACCATTTCTATTCTGCGAGGATTGAAAGAAAGATACGACAGGCATCACCGAGTCACAATCCTTGATAGTGCTCTGGTGGCCGCCGCGAATCTCGCCGCCCGGTATCTGACTAGTCGAAGGATGCCCGACTCTGCCATTGATTTGGTCGACGAGGCTGCGGCTGCAGTTCGCGTAGCCCGCGAGTCTCAACCCGAAATTATCGATTCTCTGGAGCGAAAGCTCAGACAATTACTGATTGAAATTGCAGCCTTGGAGAAGGAGCACGACGAAGCCTCCCAGATTCGTCTGCGCCAGGCAAAGAGGGATGCTGAAAATGTCGAGGAAGAGCTTGCACCACTGCGAGCAAAATACCAAAGCGAGATCAAGCGAAGTGAGCAGATCCATCTGGCAAAGGTGAAGCTTGACGAACTTGAAAAGCGCCTTGAAGATGCCATCAACATGAACAACACTGCCAAGGCAGCCGACCTCCAGTATGGTGCTATTCCCGAACAATTAGCCGTCATCAAGGAGCTCGAAGCACGAAAGGTCGCAGCTGATGCTCAACTCAATGCCTCGGGCGCCGACAATGGATCCGCCATGGTGACGGACATAGTCACTGCTGACCACATCAACGAGATCGTGGCCCGGTGGACCGGCATTCCGGTCACGCGCCTCCGTACCTCAGAAAAGGAAAAGCTCGTCAACATGGAGAGAGTGCTTGGAAAAGTCGTGGTAGGACAGAAAGAGGCCGTCCACTCGGTCGCCAATGCCATACGCTTGCAACGTTCTGGCCTTAGCAACCCCAATCAACCCCCTAGCTTCCTCTTCTGCGGCCCATCTGGTACAGGTAAAACATTGCTCACCAAGGCGCTCGCCGAATTCCTCTTTGACGACCCCAAGGCTATGATTCGATTCGACATGTCAGAATATCAGGAGCGACATGCACTCAGTCGCATGATTGGCGCGCCGCCAGGCTATGTCGGCCACGACGCCGGAGGCCAGCTAACAGAAGCTCTTCGTCGCAAACCTTTTTCCATCCTCCTATTCGATGAAGTCGAAAAGGCCGCAAAGGAAGTCCTCACCGTCCTCCTGCAGCTCATGGACGACGGCCGAATCACCGACGGTCAAGGCCGCGTTGTCGATGCGAAAAACTGCATTGTGGTCATGACATCCAACCTCGGCGCAGAATACCTCATCCGCCCCGGAAGCAAAGAAGGTAGAATTGACGCGCCAACCCAAGAGCTCGTCATGAGCGCTCTCCGCAATTACTTCCTTCCCGAATTCCTCAACCGAATCAACTCAGTCGTCATCTTCAACCGATTGACCCGTAAAGAAATTCGCAAAATCGTCGACATCCGCATCGGTGAAATTCAAAAACGGCTCGAGGACAATGGGCGGAAAGTCAAGATTGATATCTCGGATGAAGCAAAGGACTATCTCGGCAATGCAGGCTACTCACCGGCGTATGGTGCGCGACCTCTCTCGCGGCTTATCGAAAAGGAAGTCCTCAATCGGTTGGCCATTCTTATTCTGCGGAATAATATCCAGGATGGCGAGATTGCCAGGGTGGAGCTTGTGCATGATAAGATTACTGTGCTACCGAACCATCCCGATAGTGAGATGAGCGATGATGACGAGATGATGGATGATTCTGATGATGCTGTTGATGAGCTTGTGGGGGAGGATATGGACCAAGATATCTATGATTAACGAAACGCACTGTTTGTTCTTCTTTCTCTTCTATCTTGTTATATCGATCTTGTGCCGGTCATGATGGACCCTGTTTACCTGTTTTTGGGCGTGAAGAGCTCATGAGGGTTGATTGGCCAAAAGCATGGAGATGCACTTCTACGTTGATAACTTGATCATTGATGATTTGATGGAGTTATCGATTATCGTTTTCCTCTCTTTCTTCTCTTCTTCTTTTGACGTTTGTTGTTACAGCTCATTATACAGCCTCAAGTTGTGTTTTTTTTGTTGGGGGAAAAGAGCTACAATACTGAGAAAAACATTTGTAGCTATCATAGGTAGTTCCAAATCAATCAAGTTTTTGACATTCAAAGCCAATGGCCGTTCAGCAGGTGATCTAGTGGGCAACGGCTCTGCATAGGGCAGCTGTCTCTACTTTGACCGTCAATCACGCTGTGACATGTTGACACTCATCTTCCTTGCATCGCTCTCGAAGCTGACTGCACATTGCAACAATGTACATATGCCCTCGTCTATTTTCTCTTCTTACTCTCCTTGCTCTCCTCACCCTGTGTCTGCCTACGGGCACAATATCCAGACCGCCATAGCGCCATGACAAGTGTCCACGAGACCCAGGCGAAGCCCAGAACCACCACAACTATTGTCCCGATGCCAATCCAAGCAGCAGCCTCTTCCTTCAACACCGGAACAGTAATGGCAGACATGAGCCTGTTGTCCCCGCTCACTGGCTCTGGCTCGGCATGCCAGAAGACAGTCGAGCTGCTGAAAAGAGCGTCATACCCCACGCTGGTGCGATCAAACGGGTTATTAGCGAAATCAGCCTTCGCAGCCGACTCGCACGCCCAGAACACGGCCGGGTATGGCACCTCGATATCGGCGTTTCCAGTAGAAGATGGGCTGAGGTATCGCAAGTGAAGTGGTACTTTCGCCGTCCAAGCCACGGGTTCGTCGGCTTCATCCGAGCCAACAGGCGGTGCCAGCTCGAGCAAAACACTCGAACCCCAGGCCTTGGTCGTATAGGCTGGTGCCTCCAAATCGACGGGCAGACTCGTGTACCGTGACGCAGCTAAGTTGTTCGCCGCCAACAATAGCTCATCTGCGAGCTGATATCTGTCTGCAAAGATGGGTTTTGGGAGCGTGAGATACGCAAACGGCGCGCAATGCTCGTCCGCCACTGGCGCCTTATTGGAGGTGACATTCAGCTGCAAGACGGGGTGTAGCCCCGTCGGATTAACGAACCGAGACGTAAAGGCCGCTTCGCTGGAGCGGTGTCTGGAGGGAAAAGCAAACATGGTGCCTGAGGGCTCCTTGTTCTCTCCTAGGACCGTGAGCAGGCCAGAGATGCCTAGCTCATGGGGCTCTTGGCTCGGTGATGTGTCTTTCGACAGCAGGCCAACCTCAGTACGTCGCTGTGCGATACTAGAAACGTGGATATCCCGCAGGTTAAGCGGGAACAGCGCTCCAACCCGAACGGCATGCGCGTCCGCATCCCATGATACGTCAAACACAGACGCGCCGGAGCATTCCTCCAAACGAGCCTGACAAGCCGTGTCGTTTTCCACGCAGAGCCATTTGGCCGCACTGGAAGTCAAAGGTGAGAGATGCTCTAGGTGCTCATGGAGGGTTGCGCCTGGAGGCTTCTTAAACTTCCCTTCGCCATGGATCGTGAAGGCCTAACACGTGTGTCATGCACGTCAGCAAAAATCATTGTACTGATCAAAACTCACTTTCGTCGATCCCTTGTCCGCATACCTCACTCGATGCGCAGTCTCTCAAACCTGATGCCAACAACGCATCACATACTGTCTGCCTGAGCCCTCAATTTCTTAGTCCCTTGTCCTCATGGTGTCTCTTTCAGCCCGTCTAGGTAATGGGAAATTCAGACTCACTCGGCGTCCGTGTCTTCCGTGCTGACCAGCGCGTATGAAAGGTGCAGTCCCGGCGAGGTCCTCGATGTAAAGGGATCTACTGTATGATAGGCCAACGGGCTCGTCCACCGCAGGCTGAAGTCGTGAAATCGGGGAAGCAGCTTGGCTAGATCCGATGGTAGCTCATCGAGGGCGATGGTCAAGCGGTCCTCGCGGACTGCGGTGATAGACGGCCCGTGGAGTTCGTGCTGGCTGATTTTTAGAGATGAGGGATCTATATCGGCACCGGGCGGGTGCACAAAGGTGATTCTCTCTCGCATGCTGGAATAGTTGCACGCCGCGTCAAAGAGATGGCATCAAGGAGGCGGCTTCAAAGTGAGCGGATCAGGGGGTGGAGAAGGCCCGAAGTTGGAGACAAGAGTACCTACATAAGGTATGTATGTACCTGTCAAGGTACCTTATTAGGTAGGTAGGTACCTAATCGGCAAAGTTGAAACTTGAAAGGTGATGAGCGATTCTCCACAAAACAATTAAGCATCATACGGATGACGGAGTACAAGAATATCGTTCGCACGAGAGATATGACGTACGTATTACTCCGTACCTTGTGACACTGTTTGTTACCTTAGGTACCTAGGTATACACATGTCGAAGTGGAGGGTCGTCCATGATCTTGTGATTGGACTGAAAATCCTCGGTGGTTTTAGGCGCCTTGATTCTTGAATTCGCAGTAAGCAGCACGACCAGTCTGATGCCTTGTGTCTTATGTTATGCGTCGGTGTCAGTTCTGATGTTGTGTTGGAGGTCGAGATGCTTGGATGGATAGGTATGCGCGACCTCCCAGCAGCGCTTGCGTGTGCGTGCAGGCTCGGTACCTGCTACATACTGCTGAATCCTGATGATCATGGGACGACAACGGATTGTCGGAGTCTGGACAGGAACGAACGGGAGAGAACCTGGACGGAGCTGAAAGCCGTTCCTGGATTGGCCCGTTAGTTATCTATGTACCCGCTGGTCTAACCCATTTCGGAGACCGAACTGAGCGCCATCGCCATTTGACGACAATGTGCATCTCATCATACCGCGTAGGCACACCGAGGGCCAATTTGCATCTTCATCTTGATAGCCAAACTTTGCAGATATGAATTCACATTGCTCTTGTACCCCACAGTGATGAATGCCTCTGATCTCTCCAACAGAGACACCGCAACAATGGCTTGCGACGCGTACCACCATCGCAGTAGCTGTATCTTTTGATATTCTCTCGACATCCATCAGTCTCCCATCCTCACCTCACCTTCGTGTGCTCTCCACGCTGACGCTCGCGAGACTCCTTCACGCTTATCAGCTTTCGTGTCAAGACTTGGCCTCCAGTACTCAGCATGGGCGAACAATTACCCTTTGTCGTCCTGAAGTCGCGGAGACCGGCCGCCGATGCGGATGGCTCATTGCACGTCGACGCACCTACATGTCCTGTGAGCAAGAAAAGCCAGTGGACTGACGCAAAGATAATCCCACCTTCGTGATCACATGCTGAACATATGTTCAGCTACCAAGTAAAGTTGCGGATGGCCTTCCGAGATCGGCAACACACGACATCAGTCGCACAAGCTTTCATGTGAAGTACGTCGGAGACTTTGCCCAGCGACTGGAAGATGTGGGTTCATGATCCCCATGTTGAAGCGATCCCATGCTCATTATGTTCGCAGCTGACATGGCTCGTAGTCCGCGAAAAGAGTCTTTCCGAATAGAGGCCGCACTTCGCAGAGATATAAAAAAGTGCAGGCCCTTCTTTTGCACTGGCACTCCGACGACCTCTTCGTACTGCCCGAGCTGGAGGACCTGGAGAAATGTCTGCGCCAAGACTTTTGTTTCGGGACTGACGTATTCGCCATTCCCTCCGAGAATTCCCACTTGGAGCTGATGATGCGCGTTGCCCAACTCGTCAAGGAACACGAATCACAAGATACTCTCTTCCTCATCTACTATGGAGGGCATGCCAGGATTGATGAATCAAGACAGAGCACTTGGTGCGCGTGAGTATAATCAATATGTACCTGATGAAAAGGATTCCACGCTAACTTGGTGAACTAGCACCCGCGGCCCTTCTTCTCCCTGGCTGCAGTAAGTATCACTTTCGATTGCGCAATGTAACCACATCCGCCTAACCACGGTCATCAACTTCCAGATGGTCTGCCATTCAGACCCTTATTGAACGGTCTACATCAGACGCTCTCATATTGCTGGATTGCTGTGCAGGAGCCGCCAGCGCCACGTTCCCAAACGGAAATAGCGTCACCGAAACGATATCAGCATCCAGCTGGGATGCCATTGCGCCTGATCCTGGGCGATACTCCTTTACCAACGCACTGATCGAGGTGCTGCAAGAATGGCGCATGCGGACCTTTTCCGCCGCCATGCTTCATGCCGAGGTACTGGCACGTTTGAAGCATCCTCGCCCCATTAACATCAACGGCAAACAGTTCGAGGCCAGATCGACACCCGTTCATTTCATGATGACCGCCAATCACAAGGCTCCTAGTATTGAGTTATCGCGTCTTGTTTCACTCGAGAAGAGCTCCGAGTCAGCACGTCATCACGAAACAGGTCCAACATTACTCACCGGGCGAGCCACCGAGTCAGGCAATGATCCCATCTCCAATAGCTTGGTGTCCGAGGGGCCTAATGAAGACACTCCACACGTCATGATCTCGCTTGCGTTAGAAGATGATCAACAGCTGGATATCAGCGCGTGGGAACAGTGGCTCACTGCCTTCCCATCGATGGCAAAATATGTCAAAGTTCAAGGTGTATTCCGGAGCCATTCAACCTTGATGCTCGTTTCTTTGCCCGTCATGGTCTGGGATCTACTCCCGGACGACCCTGCAATATCCTTTGTTGCGTTCATCCGCTCAAATAATTTGGCCGCGCAAAGCAAGCAGATGCCGCAAGGGCTCATTGTTCCAATTTCTTCATCGTACCAACCATCGATAGTAATGGACAGCTTTGACGAACGATCTGTTGACTCCGCTTTGTCTGAAACGAGTTTCGCGGCGACAGAAATTTCGTCTCTACATCAGCAGCAGCAGCAGCAGCAGCAGCGGCACAGCAGGTTAACTTCCTCGCGCGGAAATGATTCGAGACAAAACGCTACGTGCGTTCCATCATCGGGAGCACCACCCTTTTGCCAACCAGCTATCGTTCCAGAAACATCGGCATCGCGGCCTACCACATCATCCGCGATGAACAATGACCGGCCAGTACCATCAATTTCTTCTCCCACGTTTTGCGAATCCTCCCGACGGCAGAATACGCCCACAGCCCCGGAAATTGGCGCAGTGGCATCTGGTCAAATGACGATAACTCAGCAACAGGCAATGAGGCACACAATCCTCGGAGATAATGTCCCGGATCCTAAGAAGTTCTCACCACATGTCGAGCGCCGTCTTGAGAATTATTATCAGAACGACCCGACGCCCAGTGACGCTCATAGCGTCTTCATTGCATCTAACCTGGGCATAGAACTCCACCATCTCGAAGTATGGTTCCATCACCGTAAAGAGAAAGACTTGATATCCAACGCACTGGCTAGCATGAAACTGAAAGACGCTACACCCGAGGCCAGCAACCATGGGCCGCGGATGATTTTGCCAGCAGAGTTGAGCCGGCTTCTTGATATTTGCTTGCCGGAACTGTCCCTCTTGTTCGACGTTAGGTCTGCTTCCGAGTATGAGCGCTCGCATGTGTACGGAGCAATCAACCTGCGAGCTCCGAAGAGCTTCCTTGAAGTGGCATCGATTGACCTGATTGAACGCGCCATCCCTGATGAACAGGACAGGAAGCGATTTTCTCATGCAAAGACGGCAAAATGTCTTGCCTTTTACGGACGTGGCCTCGAGTCATCACGGGAATGCCCAGCCGCAGAGCTCATCGCCCAGAAGCTAAGAGCACAGGGTTGGACTGGCCATTGCTTTGTTCTGCGCGGTCATTATAGGGAGTTTTGCCAGTCCTTCGATAAGCATATTGTCGCGGCCAAGAAGACGCCACTTACAAACGCTGAAATCAGCAGCCAGGCGACGTCGCTGACAGGAGATTCAGAGTCAGACCGTGCCGTCACGGACGATCAGTACGCCTCATGGCTAGAAGGTGTCTTGGGACAGTATCAAACACGGCCAATGTCCACATCTCCTACGTGGACAATAGAGCGCCAGGAATACTTTCAGATACAGGAGAAGAACTTGGAGGCCGAATTCCAAGCTCGCCATGGACCATTGCACAAGAAAGCGGTGGAAATTCAGAAGAGCAATCAGGAACATGACAATTTCGACACCAGGGCCGAAATGGTGGGGTATCTGGATCGCGGCCTGGAGAAGATGCGTAGCTCAACCCAGTCCTCTCCTCTACCTTCACATGTCCCTAGCCACATAGAGTCGAACCAGGAGGCCATGCCTGATGGTCACTTGGTCAAGACCTTGGAGGAACAGGATGTGGAAGACGAGTACGTCGAAATAAGCCAGACCAAAAGCCGATTCTTTTTACCGAGCAGCGGGGTCGAACAGCAACATCATACATGAAACGACGGGACAGGCGACGACGGCAGATTAGGGCGCAAAAGACAGGAAAGGACCCAGGAGTTTTGAGTGCGTGCTTCTTCAATAAGCGTCAATAAGCGTTTGCACCTTTTTTCTTTTTCTTTTTTGGTTGGGAGGGGGGGACTCGGGAGGAGGGGTCTCCAAGGCAGACTTCCATGATCGTCGCGCAAATGCTTCCAAACATGGGCATTATGTTTAGCCTAGTCGGCTCCTGGTTCCGATGAGAGCAACGCATATGGCAGTTCATCATCGGTGGAATCGAACCACACAGCCTCGCATCTAGCCAGCAGCGTATGTACTCCGGTCCCCGGAGTCCGACTCCGTAATCCGTATCATGTATGCATGCATGACAACTTACAAGTACCGCGGATCGACGAGACAGTCCTTGCATTATTAAAGTGTACATATGTCTATCTGACAGTTGGCAGTTGCTACCCTACTTGATGGCCCACAACGCCAACTTGAGTGCTTCGTAAAGACTTTTCTCCTTCATCGTCCGTCTATCCTTCCAGATGGCCGTCCGCCTACTAATTAGCAATCGCCTTACTCGCCTTCTCTTCCATTCCCTTTTGGGCCGACGCATTATCCATTGAGACTCTCTCTGACTTCCAAGTTCCAGCAGCTCACTTAAATCGAGGGTTACTGTAACAGAAAGCGATACATATTACATATTGCAAAAACAACAAATGAACAATTCACGCAAAGTTGTCTGAATTGCAAATACACTGCAAACTTCTCCGTCGGACCTGAAATGAGGGTCTGACAGGGATATGACGAAGGGAGAAAGAAAAAAAGAAGATTGGCCTTATGAATACATATGCGAATCTACCTTCATGCGGCTGAGAGTCTGGGGTTCAACTGAGGGGGCCCCAGGCTGGCGACAGCGTCCAATGGTTAGACGTAGACTCGCTGAGTCGCTGGACGGGAGGCAGCGCACTGGTTTGGTCACTGGTGGGAAGGACGAGGTGAACTGGGTATGGGATGGGGCACGCGGAAGAAACTTGACGATTTCGATCAAGAAAAAGCGGCAGCTTGCTGGACCGTGGACGACGATTCGTATGATCGTATCCTTTGGGCATGTTTGATGATCTACGGAGTATTCCCTGTTTATTCACCCCTTATCTTCTCTTCTGCACTAGGTAGGTATCCTCAGTCACATGAAGTGATACACAAACTTCCTTGAGCAGTGGAGCAAAAACGGTCTCAGTTACTAGGTACATACATACAAGGTTCAAATGTAGCAGTCGATCCGAAGGAAGCCTGCCACTGGATGGGAGTGGCGATGGCCTTGCCCTACAGGCTACAGTAATGGCTACAGCAATTGGTGGCAATGGTCCACTTACCAATGAAAGGTAACTCATTTCGTGAGAGCGGAACAAGTACGTTTTTAGCTTCCGTATGGCTCGGAGCTCCTCAAAAGAGGACACATTCGAGAATCGAACAGCAGTCTAAGAAGCAAAGAAGAAGTTCCTTGAGGCACATGTCACGAAGAACACGTCCTACATAGTGAAGGCCACAAGCAAGTTGCAAGAAAGACAACACTCTGACTCCAGTACATTTAAGAATACCTGCCAAAGCAGCCAGCCTGGAGCCATAGCTTGTATGTACTTGGAAACTCTTACATAGCAAAATCAATAACCCCGTAGACTGAGCAAACGTGTTTGCGTTTTTCCCTGAACCAGTGACCACTGACCACCCTGGGCACACAAACGTCATTGATGCACTCACGACCCTGTGACTGTCAAAGCGGCCTTAAGACTATGCCGTATGTTTGGGGTGTCTCGAAAAAGGAACAAAAGAAAAATTAAGAAGATGTATGTACTAACGTTACCTCAGGCAAAAAAGTTCAAAAAACCTTAGGTATCCTGCATAAATCTCGCATCACATACATGATACCACAACTTATTCCCTCACGAGCCACCACACCATCACCATTCGGGTACATTCCCCGAAGTCCCGGGGCTCGGTCCAATAGGTACCTAACCTACCTATGTATGTATACATACTTATAATGTAGGTAGGTGGGTAGGTAGTAGGAGGTATGTACATACTCCGTACATATGTATGATGTACCTACCAGCTACCTCAGCCATAATCCATTCTGCTTCACGAGAAGCGATCCCAAGCTGGCTCCCGTTGGAAAGACAGGCCGGCAAGTTGTACAAAATGGCCAGCCAATTAAATCACGCTTATTCAGATTTCGCCTCACCCGTATCTGCGGTATACCGGATCAAGGAATCACACATTCGTGAATCGTGAATCACTGAATCGTAGGCCGCCGCGGCGCCGCCCCCGGGCCCCCAACAAAGATTAAGACGCCGCCATGTTACTCGAAAACATTCTCCTCCAAGCCTCCTGAAACACAATGCCATGTTATGTACAATGCCATGTTATGTGCAAGCACAGCAGCATTGTACAAGGTAGTTCCTTGTGCTCTGCATACACGTGAAGCTCGTGTCTGTGGACGCACCAATACCTACCCGAACTTCGAACTTGACGGGGCAAAAGAAATAGGGGGGAGGGCGCGTCGTTTTACATCATACATGCATGTAACATAACCTTTTTTTTTTTGGCCGTCTTCTAATAAGTTGCGTGTTGCTCATATTCTATCTTCGAGTCGCTCGCTGCAGCCTGCCAGTGCCTCATACAAATTATTTTTCATGCTTTTTTTCTTTTCTTTTCTAACCTGCAGTGTGCAATGTGGCGATGTTCAACTTTCAAGTAATCAAGTTGTTGGCGTTTTCCATTTTCTTTTTGCGGCAGTGAATTGTTTCTTCTCTTCTCTTTTCGTCCCTTTTTTTTTTTTCAATTTTGTGCTTCGTTTTACATTCAACAAGCAGTCGTGCCAACCCCCCGTTTTCGAAAATGTGATGCCAGCAAGTGTAGGTATGGAGTACCTAATGTAGGTATGTATGTATATTACATTACATGTACTCCGCATGTATGTAGCATCTTATTCTTGCTCCGAGGGGTCCCGGGTGGCCCGTAGGGGGGAATCGCCAGGATCATTCGCCCTTTCCGAGGGGAAAAGCCGTCGAAAATACGGAGTAGAAAAGAATAGGTATTCACAGACGTGGATTCTAGGCGGCGGGCCTTCCAAGCTTCCATGACCGTTTTATATACATATCTGCGGGTTGCAAATCGCGGGGTCTGCCGTCTGGCAGATGATGCCCGCTTTATTAGGCAGGCAAACTGTCTGTCTGGACTCTGGACTCTGATGAGAGACACTGGATTTTGCTTCTGCCGATTTCATTTTTGTACGCATACACCGAGAGCCTACGGAGTAGAGTAGAGTTGACATACGGCAGGGTGTTTGGCATTGTGTCCGGTGTCGTGGTGTTCCTGGCTGCCGGTTTCCGACCTCCGCCTGGTCATATCGTACGAACAGTCTCACCAGGGGTTCAGTTGTGGTTCAATGCTTTGCCTTCTTCCCAATTGTAAATTTGGATGAGATCCTTCTCTGTCACTTGTCAGATGGCCACTATGCGTTTTCATCGTGGGTTCAGCAAGTGGAAAGAAAATCGACGCTATCGAGGAAAGAACTTAGAAGTCGGGGGATAGAAGCTGCAAGGGGCTTGTTCATAATTCGTTGCATGATTAGGTAGTGCAGGCCTTGGCTTGCAAGCGCCGTGTTTGTGATCGGCGAGGCCATTCTCTTTAGGAATACCTAAACGAGCTCTTTATCCCGCAACGTATACCTATTTCGTAGAGCGGCTATATTGCTTCTTTGCGCGTTCAGAATTCGCTTTCCGATCGGGGGTGCTCGTCGCTGGGGTGGGAGCGGAGGGCAGCACCGTCCAGAGAACTAACGACTGCGATGCTCGAGACGGGCTCGAAACTTGTTATGTACTTGGCTCTGAAGTCTGCCCCATACGGAGTACCTACAGATATGTGTCAATGATAATGTGTCAAGGACTCAAGCGACATAAACTGCCGGGTCGTCTAACCCGTTACCCTGCTAGCTCAAGAACCCATGAGTCAGGCCAGGTAGGTATGATGCAACTAAGGTATGTATGTATGTACATACATACATACAATGTACATACATACATACAATGTACATACACATTTTGCAATTCAATCCTATACTGATTCAAGTCAGATTCGAAAACACTCTTGCACTCTAGGTCATTCCTCTGCTGTTTTGTCGTCTTCTGCTTGGACTTCCCAACTTGGTCACAGCTTCCCAGAAAGCATCGGGATCATCAGAGGAATCGTAGCGGACCATCGTCTTGCGTGTACACTCTACTATAGCCATGCCAACAACGGCGCAAATGGGTAATACATGGGACTTCCTTCAAGCGACTACGGAGTATGCTCATTTCTGAGCACAATCCTCGGCCCCGGCGGTCGCGTGACAGATTGGCCGGACGCCGGCGGTGAGGTGATGTCAAGCCACATGTTGATACACGTGCGATGGGACGACACCAAAGCACTACCTTTTAGGTATATAAACAGGTGTCACTTGTCACTCGTGATGAACGTTCAACGTCGTACGCATGGCAGCTAGTGCCTCGAGTTGTGCGACACGGCTTCCGGGCTTATCGGCCGTCGACATGGGGCAGCAAAGCAAGCACGCCAAACGCCAACCCGTCACTTGAGAACCATCTCGTCCAGCCAGCTCAGACATGGACACGAGAAACCGGGACAGCTTCGTGCGGGCGCGAAGCTTGGCCGCCGCCGCAGGAACAGATCGAGGAATGACATCGAGAGGATCGCCACACCGTCGTCTATCTGATCAGTTTTCATGACTGTGCCTTTGTTGGTCGACTCGGCCGAGTAGATGTCCAACCGTGCCATGTGCCTTTCGGGGAATCAATGCTTTTTCTGGTTGTTCAACAGACGATTTAGTAGAGAGGCAGGATCCGTGTAACAGCTGATGCGGCCAATGAGCAAGGCCAATAGGGACGAGGCTATGGAAAGAAACCATTACGGCGCTTGTACTCCGTAGAATGCGAGCATGTTGTCGATCTGAAGCTGTGTTGGAACTTGGTACATACATACCTACATACGTCTACCTATGTACATAGTAGGTATGTATCATTCGTGTTTTGCCCGCGCCGACATGTTGTCCCTCGGTCAGAAGAGCGAGCTGAGAGTTTTCGATCAAAGAACACTCAGCATCATGCCTCAGAGCGCTTCCAGGGAGGAATGCGCGCATCGCGGTGACAGCTGCACCTGCACCGGCATTTCCGCCCGCAATCCGCCTGGTGATCAGCGATGGGTCTGTTGTTCCACCAGATCTCGCACACAAAGATATGTATGTATGTACCCCTCCGTATGTACATACATAGGTAGGTAGGTAGATATTGATTTAGAGTCAGACCCATGCAGATGGAACAACCCGTTTCCCGTTCGTCTAAATCCGTGTATGTACATACATACATACATACGGATTACGTACCTAGGTAGGTATGCAAGAAGTTAGAACACATCTTGATGTCGAAACTCGAAGCAAGACGCGCGCCAGGAGCTTCCGCGTCTCGTTAGCGCACCGGGATGGGCGCCACGGTAGATGGCAGCGACGCGAAGAAAGACCGAGGGAAGTCGGCAGCCTGAGCCTCCAAGCCTCAAGGGCCAATGCCGAAGGCTAGATAGATAAGCGCCAAAACTAGGGGCCATTAAGGCCACCTCTGACGATGATTTTCTGTTCAAAGTTTTGGCGGCAGCTTGCCAAAGCGCAGAATTGTCGGCAACTGGAAGTCAGTGTGGCTGATATTTATTTGACTTGCCGACTTCGGTTACAGACCGGTACTCCGTACATAGATTTCAAATTCAAAGATGTGGATTGAACGCCGAGGAAGACATGAGGATGTGCCGTCAAGAAAAAGAAAGGACGTGGCTGGTCTGAGCCATCATGCATGCGATCATCGTTAGTCGCTGGAGGTACATATGTATGTATCTACGGAGTAGGTAGGTACCTAATGCTAGGTACGGGGTACTCCGTACAAGGTACCTATGTACCTACCTACCTATACATCGGGTGGGTAGCAAGTACGGAGTATATACATGTACATACCGTAAGTGAGCAATATGTACCTATGTATCTCGCGGTAGATGGAGCTGTCGGTCGTTCCTTCCGTGTTTGAACCGTTTAGATACATACCTCCTACTCCGTACATATTGACGGGATGATTAGTATTCGGTTGCTGTTTGAATGCTCGATTCCATACACCATACACCAGCCTGATTTCTTCAGTCTCGTGAGTCGATTCTCGTAGTTGTGCATCACCCCCGAAACCATCGCAAACGTGTCGCTTATATTGGGGCGGCCAGTCAACGTTATCAACTGGCATTGGGCAATGCAGATGCTCGTAACCGTGCATGATGCATCCGTGAACGGGTCTCCGCATTTTGACACCAAAGCCTCGTCAAGCGGTCCATTCCGGCGGATACCTATCAGCATGACAGTGGCAGACGCGAACGGCATGCAGCTGCCAGTTGAATCTGACTCCCGACTCTAATTCTTCAAAGGGTGGCCACAGGGTCGTATTCGTTGAACAGGTATGTATGTACCTACTGGCATTGACATTTGACAAGCGTCCTGAGTCTTCCACTTGCACCAAGTCTCGATCTGAACCAGGTGATCGTCGGCCTAACCTTGGCGAGGCCAGCTTGAGCCAGTCGCATCTTCAGGCCCTGCTCACGCAAACATATGATCATTATACATACATATGTATACAGTATTCGACTCTTGCCGGCTGGACCTTGGGTCAGACCAGATCGTTCAGGACTATGAATCAAACATCGCTATGCAAGTGAATTCTCTGATATTTCGAGTCACCTTGTGCAGCTCAGACACGGAATTACGACATCATTCTCAGTACTACAACAAGGGTCAGGGTTTTGTATGCAAGACACGGTGCGCCCATCTCGCTGTCATCGATGCTTTTCATGCAAAAGTACTTGAACTTCAGCTGACTCATTCTTGTGTCACTCGGATGGATGGGGCAAGCCAGGCTTCAACGGTGTTCAACTGACTCCCATATGGCACAGCGTTCAAGGATCACTGATGTTCTTCGCTGCCACTCCGCCGAATCATGAATGAGAATTTTACCGTCAGCTTTCAATGGAGGTTGGCAGGACTACAAGTGCTGCTCGATGATCTGAGAGTGTGAGTATCTACTATCTCTGGCTAATCTGAAGGTCGTTTGCGAGACTGGATCGTCTGTATGACAAACGTGACGTTGTAAAAGGCTGTCGTTGAATATCATCAGTTTGTAGACACGCATATGCGCCACTCGTCGATGATGGGGTCCCGAACGCGGGAGCATTCAACAGACTAATAACCTACCTACCTACCTACCTAGGTACCTAATATACACGCCTACCTATGGGGTCATTGGGTGCTGCATATGTACTTGACTGTATTTGAGGGCAGCTGCCGAGACACCGACTCGCCGCCGCTTTGAGAACTGGGTACATATTAACATACATGCATAGCAAAGAATTGGAGAAAGCCGCCCGGGACCGCTTGGAGGTCCGAGGTCGTGGCCCTTCCCCATTCGCCTTGCGGAGTACGGAGTACGTAGAGGATTAGGTACCTTTCAACGGCTTGGATGCTTGAGCACGGAACACCACGGCGTGCTGGCAATGGGCATGTGCAATTCGCTGCAGTCCAGAACTGATCGCTGGCACTTGCTCGCGATTTACAACGGCGCAACGCCAGAAGGCAAGCTGTGTCTTGTACATAGCTTGTTCGCCTCTACTGCGTATGAGCCCAAGGGTCATATCTATTTCTATGTACAATTTCTTGTGCTTCACGCCTCCATATCACCTAAACTGCTCATCACGCATGGCAGTCAAACCGACAAGAACCAAGAAGCGGTGGGTGGGCCAAGGTCCATGCGATGCCACCCAGCCCACCAACCCGTGCCGTCATCAAAGGACACCCTCCTTATTACAGATATGTACTCCGTGCCGGAGCGAATTTGAAGAGAACATCAGAGCTCTTGGGTATGTATGTTTGTGCCCAAGCACAAGAGAGTGCGGGCGAGTCGCGACTTCAAGGACATTTGTGGCCCTACCTAGCTCTGCAAGACCCCTATTACCGCAGGCTCAGCCCACAAAGTGAAAGGACAACGTCTCTGCAGGTAGCCTGTCACGTTGCCCAACGGAAATCGCATGTCTATTGCGCATGTATGTATGTATGTACATAATCATGTAGGTAGTACCGTAGTCCCGTAGGCCGTCGCCTTGGGGACACCTACTTATCATTACTTACAGAACAGTACATTTGAGTGCAAGTGCACTGGGCAGTGAGCACGCCATCACTGACATTGTCAGATTGGCCCCTTTTGTGAGCTAACCCCTGGTGCCTGGTTGGACTTATTTGTTGCAACTTGCAGGACGGCTAGATGCAGGTCTGGCATTTCCTCGTGCTTGGCGAACTCTTGCAAGTTGAGTCTGAGATTACTACCCAAGACCTATGGTTGAAATCGAGATCTCTTGTCGCTGAGCCTACGGAGTAGGTAGGTTACAGGTATCATGTATGCATGCTTCGAAGATCTGATGCAGCCAGGCGCATGTCCGCAGCCCGCTGAATAGTCCTTGGATGCTAGCCCAAATTGGCGTCCAAGTCTCTACCTACTCCGTATGATTCACGTCGTGCGCAGATGGATAATATCTGATGGCTCCTCGTCAAACATGAGCATAGGCAGACACGAAGTCATGTTGGCGGCGGCCAGGTCGGCGGCGTGAAGGCGCACGCCAAAAGTGCTACATATGTACTCCCGTACATTAGGTACATGAGGTACCTACCTCTCCGTGTGCATATGTACGGAGTACGTTTACGGATATGTACATAGGTACATATGTACCACGAAGACCCCGTGTGGGTACATAATTCCCCTTTCGACGCACGCTTGACGTCTACGGACTACGGTCTTCCTCCCCGGGCCCCCAGTGCTGAGTGGGGACGGGAACGCAACTGCGGACACCCTTTCGAGATTCTATAGCCACCCCGACTAACGTGCTTGCTAGCCCCAAGTGCCCTGTTCGCTCATGGTGGCTTTCCCGCGATTCTTTTCTTCTATCTGACTTCCTGAATCGAGAAGCCTTATTTGTAGACCTTTTCGAGCCGGGGGGACCACAGGAATGTACGGAGTATGTAGGTACTCATAGAGTCATAGTAGGTAGGTACCTAAGGTATGGATACTATGTATTGCTTGTTCTTTGACAGGCTGCGAGACACCCCCCAACCTGTCACCCTACAATGAACCTACCTACCTACCTACCTCCTAGTATGTAAATGTCCTACTGACAGCACTCCACAGTCCACACCAGACGCGCCCACCCTGGGTTACACCGTATGCCCCCAGTCCCTTGGATATCGACTGAGAAGCAATAGCTACCTACCTAGTTAATAAGCGGCATCATCGTTCTATTCTCTGCATGCCCCTCGCCGTTTTCGACCGAGATGAAGAGCCAAACAACCTAATTCTCCATCTTCTCGGAACCGAAAGGGGACGAATGAGGCTTTCATCAGATATGCGTTGACCGAGTCATCCACCAAGCCCCGGCCTTTGTTTGTTGCTTAAACTAGTATACCTAGCTGTGTACAGTAGCAAACTTACTGCAGGTACGGAGTACAGGCCCCGAGCTACAGCTCAGAGGAACGTGGCTAAGTTGTATGTATGTACTCCGTAACTGCCAGAAGCCCGTCTATCGGAAGGCGCCTGATCAACTTTCTCGGGATCAGCCCTCGTTGACAGTGCCGCTCATTGGATAGTCCCAACTTCCGAGCCTCGTTCTGGCGCCAGGCAAAAAGGTCACGGCCCAGTTCCCCATGGTGGCAAGTTTGGCAGATCCACTGGTTCCTTGCTCTATTCCGTGGGCTGCCATCCGCCGTGGGGTGAATGGGCATTCCCCTTCCAGCTATTTATTAGTACATATGTAGGTATGTACTCCGTAGGTTCATAGCTCATCTGGCAGCACTTGTGACTTGGCGGCTCTCAAGAGTCAGGCTGGGGACTCGAGCCTCGAGGGACGGAAGCAATTGCTCGACGCTTGTCGGCTTATTCTTTATAAGAGCCAGTAGAGGTGACGTTTTCCCAAACGGGCTTGCAGTTCGCTCTGGGATCGACCTACCCTCTTTCTGGACATTACATCCATGAGTGCGCGACCCTGTCAGTTGACCCGAGGCTCCTGTGCCCTTGAACTTGCCGGCTCCTAGTGCTGTCTTGAGTCTTCTTTGTCCCGTTACCCCGGCACTTTTGATACCTTCTTATACAAAAGATACCGGCATCCCCTCAGGTACCTTGCTCCGCCGAGTGGCATCTTGCAAGCACTTCAGTCCACAGGCCAAGACCCTCGCCTGTGCCTACCACGTACTACTGCCACTCGACTATTCTACAGACGAAACAGCACGCGTATTCCTTTGTCAACAAATAAAACACTTCGGCGATATAGAAGGCCTGTATCGACAGGGACGGGTTCTGGATATCCGATATTTTACTTGAGAAGAACAGCACAAGAAGACAACAGGCTTCCACCAGCCCCCGACAATCGTATTATGCTCCTCACCGCCAAAGCAACCCGAACAAAATAGAGTGCCGAGACTTTCAGAAGCTGGCCTTGTGTTCTCATGAACGCAGGCAATCGGTCACTTCTTCCTTTTCCACCATTTCTTCTTCTACTTGTACCTTTTAGGTGGGGTGGGAGTTGGTATAGCCTTTAGCTGCATATCGACTCGCGTACCTGTCCTAGACAAGAATCTCGACGACACCAAGGATGTCTCTTCCTTCTATCCGTCAGGTAAGCACGATCGAGCTCAGCTGGCAACTTCGTCAGATTCGACTAAGCAAAGACAAAAAAAAAAAAATCGCGTACTAACCGCCTTCTGGGGAGATCAAGACATTTCCTGAGCTTCATCTCGAATGCCCCCTGGCAACGACGGCCGCCGGCCTTCCGTCACCATCATCAATGCCATCATGCCATCCAAGGTCCCCACATACAAACGTTGGGTCTCAAACATTGTCTGGGTACACCATATCTGCGCTTCCTCCTCCCATGGAGATGGCCAGTCGCTCCGAAATACGTTCGAGTTATTCGCACCCGCCACCGAGCCTCAAGTTCGAAGGGGGCATCTCAGTGTCGAGGCCCAGAGAGAATATGCTGTACGAGTTGATCAAGACGCCGATGGCTTCTGACTCGAAACAGGGGCCATCAAGAATAGCGAATATGCCTTCACCACCACGAAACCGGAGTCAAGATTATGGCTACCCCTATCACTATTCTTCAAACTATCATGCTTCGCCTCCAAGCGCATCTCGACCTCTCGAAGCGGCTCCATCTTCCACCAATGCTGTCTCCGGAGTACAGTATCAAGACGCGAGACAATCTTCCGATACTTGCACGAGCGCAGATTTAAACAAGCGAAAGCGTCGAGGCAATCTGCCCAAAGAGACCACGGAAAAGCTCCGAGCGTGGTTTCTTACACATTTAGAACATCCGTACCCCACAGAGGATGAGAAACAGGACTTGATGCAGCAAACCGGTCTGCAAATGAGTACGTTCTCATCTGGCCCTACTCAAGTTCGTAGACTGTGGCAGGTTTGGCCTGACTGATATTTTATGCAGATCAAATCTCCAATTGGTTCATCAACGCCCGACGCCGCCAATTGCCGACAATGATCAACAATGCTCGAGTCGAGGCGGACGCTGCTACGAGTCGATCTCTCCCAGGCCATCATATGCAAATCCCCATGTTGACGTCCGCTGAATACGTATCCGAGTACGGCGGCAGGCGTGAGGATCGGTTTCCCTACAGCGACAGTGAGGCTTATGGTTACGAAGATGGCATGTATACTTCCTTGACATAGCAATGCATTGTCAAGAGATGTACCATACTATCATATGTGCCCCCTTCCCCCTCCCAGGCTCCCTTTTTTTATTTTGGCATTCTTATCCTACAAATGTGGGCAGGCTTGTGAACATCACAAGCTCTCTGACATATGTCGGTATGTCCATCAATCTCGTCCCATGGACCCATACTTGTCCGTCATAGACTCTTTTTCGGTGTTTTCGCTTGGCGTAAAGGTGCAATTGCCATTCAGTAGTGTCAGGTTTGCGGGGCCGCGCCGTTTATGTATTTTTGTCATTTGATTTGATTTGCAAGTTTGCAACAACATTGAACTTTCATCTGAGGAGTCTTTGGACAAAGGCATGCGCTCCGGACCCCGGTTTCATTCCATATATAGCCTATCATCATGATGACAAGACGAGCATTTTGAATTTTCACACTGCGTTTCTTTTTCTTCGACTTTGGTTAGCTGAGCCTGCAATGCCTGTTTCTGCGCGGTTTATTTTGGAAATCTGATTACACATTCTGGGTGGGGTGCCACGGAGTATCTAGTACATATGTACCTACTCCGTATTGTGATTTGTACCTGGTAACTGCAACTACAGAGTATGGACGGAAGTACCTACTTATGCGTTGGTTACACAAAGGTGCAGCAGGCTAGCAACTTCCAAGATAGATCTGAACACAAACAAAACTCGTGGCAAAGATCATGACGGAAGCCTATGGAAGCATGAGGGCGTCAGGAATTGACAGCACGTACGGAAACTGCATGACTTTTCCGCCAATGCATTATGCTTCCCAGTTCAGAGTTTGGAGTGCAACGGGCGAAGGAAGTTGCCTCTTATGAACGTTGGCAAGTAGGTATGTATGTAACATGGTGAGTCTCGCTTAATGCGGATTCAACGAGAGCCAATGATTTCCTGATCGAGAGTCAATCAATATCCTAATCGAGAACCAATCATATCCCGATATCGCAGATTCAACGAGAGCCAATCATTTCGCCAAGCTTTCCATGACTTTCCCACCCAGATTTTAGAGCTTCGAGTGTGTAATAAAAAGGCACTCGAATTCTTTCCGAGCAGCCTTTGATCGCTGTGCCATTCGGTAAATCTGCGAAGTGGCGATAGAATTGGCTCCGCTTCGCTTCGCCAATCATGACCCCTTCATGTAGTCTTCAAGTCACGTGCTCTGCTCAGGTGTACGGAGTACAGAGTACATAGGTAGGCATGTACTTCCGTTTCGACATCTCGAGAGTCGAGTCTCTACGGAGTACATAGGTACCTACTGTCACCGTCGCTGCATCGCGTACCCCTTGACACTTAAGCTTATATTACTCATCGGTGCAAGCTACTGGGATGCCAGATTCAACGCCTTCAAAGGTTGACGGAATTATAGTGAACAGAAAGCCGCGATTCCCGTCGACTTGGCGAAGCGACAAGTACGAGTGATGTACACACATATGCACCTACTTCGTACATATGTATATACATGTACCGGTATCATGTATGTATCTACGGAGTATGTAGCAGATAAATCAGATTGCCGGCAGTTTTTATACCTATTGCGCTAATTATATGCATGAAAACTGCCTATAACTAGGTAGGTAAGTATGTAGGTAGGTACCTAAGGAAGGTGTGTATTCGGTTCATGTGTACATTAGGTCGTAGGTTAGGTACGTATTAATTACTCCTGATATAGCTGCGCTACGATTGGCTTGGACCGCCAAAGAAATGGCTCGGCCCGAAAGACGGCAAAATTCCATCTCATTTGGCCCATTTGGCATTGGGTGACCACTTGACCAGTGACCATACCTAGACGCCTGTTTTGCCCACGCTTCATTTTGGCGCAAAACGACCAAGAAAAACTTCTCTTGATTGTGGGAAAATCCGAAGTCTATGATGTCAACAGTTATAAGGCGATGCCTTCCAGGTACTCGATGCTTGCATATATATGTGTATGTAGTATCATGTATGTACCGCACGGCTTGGTTCAGGGAACTATATGTAGGTACGTAAATGCGGACCTATGTATGTATGTAGATGCAATGAAAACCTGAAAAGTCTGCGGTTCATTCGTTTTTATGTACCTATATACATACTTTTACTGAGCAGTGAGCAGTGAGCACTGAGCACTGAGCACAAGCAGAATAAAAAACAATCCATGGTACATACGGATAACATACCTCTAGGTACAGTTAGTCTCCGTCTCATTTCGCTTATGTACCTGTTGGACCAAAGCGACTTTTTCCCGACGAAGTACTCCGTACAGATAGATGCACATACATACCTACGTACAGGTACCTGCTCTGTACCTACTGAGGTGCCATGGCCCATGAATATGCGTCACTTTGGATTCCCAGGCTCAAGCAGCTTGCTGGCCAACGCCGGCAAGTGCTGCGGAGTCCCGAGTCCCGACATCAACACGCACGGAGACTGACCGCCAATGCCGCGTTAGGGCGTGTACATGTGTACAGGCCACCTATGGATGTATAATGTACATACCTACATACATACCTAGGTATGTACATAGCCTATAGGTAGTTCTTGAGATGCACACCAGCGGATTCGCAGGCCAGGATCAAGGGACAACGAGGTTGTTGGAATGACATTCGATCGAAGCCCAAAACGCGGCAGGGTCTCGTTTGGCGCAACTTGCAAGCGTTGAGGGATCCAGGATTTCGGGCTAGCTGCGCCAGCCGCCAGGTGGAAGGCGGGAGAGGGAGGCAAGCGGGCAGCGTCGAGCGACACCTACTCTGTACTAGGTAGAGTCTACGGGGTAGAGACTATGATCATATGTATGTAGGTTGTATACTCCGTAGGTATGTATGTCACATGTCACATGTCACTGCCGGATGATGGTCGTGGACTCGCACCCGAGGGCAGACGCCGTTCACGAGCTCTTACCAGGGAGGGCTTGTGGGAGCCAGGGTGGTAGAAAAGGTACCTAGTAATATGTACCCACGGAGCACGGAGTAATGGACTTCGGAGTCCGTAGAGCGGACCCCTGTGCCCGGCCCATGCCCGTCCAATCTGCTTTGTGCAGGCCCTGGCGCCCGTTGAAGCTCCGGGGTCCTCATGTGCCGTGACGATGGGAAGGGGCATGAGAGGAAGACGATTTGCCGCGGACAATAGCATTGTTGTCGTTGATGAGTCCATCGAAGCCCTTGCGTTGCATGCATGTCACATGTGCCCTGGGCATCGCATTCGACGTCGGACCCATTGTTTGGGATACCTATCCGTATGTCACGTGTGCGTGCATTACACAATTTCACAAAAGCTGCCAATTGGGCCACCTCGCATGACTTGTCGGAAAGGGATTTCCATTTCTCCGCCCTACCATCGTCTCACTGGAGGCCGATTCTGAATTTGTGCGCCAACTTCCAAGTGAGCGTCGTCTTCTCTTGTCTCGACTCACGACTCACGAGTCACAGCCTCTCACACGTCGCCGCTTGGAATTCAGGGCCTCCACATAGGTACACATGTGTTAGGTAGGTACCTATGTAAGTAGGTTACCCCAGTCCGATTTCTCGGTGCGAAGGACCCAACGCGATGGATTCTAAATTCCTGAGACCTAGGTACGGTGTACGTACCGGCGTCGAGCGACCACCCTGATCACAATGTGTGTACATATGTATGTACAATTGTACATACAATTGTCCGCGGTGACCCCTTGCCCTTGGACATACCTAAAGAGCTTGTTCCCCGTCCCGGGCAGGATTACGTACGAATAGATGCCCCGCTCCACGGACCACGGGGAGCGGAGGCGAAATGCTTGGCTTTCCGTTTCGGGGCGTTGTCTGGGGTCACCGCCTCACTCGGAGTCACGACACTGTACACAGTAGGAACAGGTAGGTCGTCCAGGGTCCCTGTGTCAGACTGCGTGAGATTCGTTCCTTTTATCGTTGGTTGTGGCTAACTTGAAAGTTCTCTACATACATACAGTATACTACTACATACTACAATCTGTATCAATGTCCAATCTCGCGATTTTAGTAGAGCCATGTCCATCAAGAGTTCTGAGTTGGACGCGATACTGGTAGAGGGCTAGAGGCGGTTTGGAAATTGATACGTCCACAGTCCATGGCTCCATGCCGAAGTGTATGCCTATCCTTAAACATTTCGAGAACCTCGTGGGACTCTGGTGTCTCAATGCTGATCGTGGAAGCGTCAAGCGAACGTGTACATGATATCAACATGGATCCTGATTTCTTGGGCCTTCCTTGATGTACTGCGTACAGAGCAATTATAGCATGATCAGCAGGAGTATAGCGCATTGATCTTTGCGACCGCCTACTACAAATACAGCCACTGGAAGTGGAAGCCAAAGAGTTTCCGTCTCTCTTGAGTCCTCGGCGTGGAATTGGATGAAGCGAAGTTAAACGAAGGTCTTATAAGTTATCAGTGACTCACTGTGACTGACTCAGACTGCAAGTCTGCAAGGTCACATGTGCATGGCTCTCCAGAGTTGACTGCGCTTGCGTCATGGAGTACGGAGGCTATGTTGAATGATGAATCTTGATATTCCATTGTGAGGCGCTGGGCAGTCGAGTTCGTTCGTGTAGGTCTTTCCAGGAAGCCTACTCAGTACTTCGATGTTCGGGGTGCGAGGGGCAATGGCCCATGAGCATCAAATTGCATCAATTGCCAAGCTATTAGTAGCTCGAGCCTCGTTCGCAAGTCTCAAGACCTTGCACCAAATTATGCTGTTGATCTACGCTTGAGAGTTTGCTTACTGCATTTGTCTGCAGGAAAGACAATGCCTTTTGTTACATTTGTGCGACTAAAATATCAAAGTTGCATCGTGGTACTTATTACTCAAGACTGAAGCAGTGAAGACTCAAGAGTCAAGCATCTCTGCCCTTCAACTTTGAACTCACCTCTAGGATCTTGCTGCCGTACGGCCTTGCCCACGAGCATCGCGCAGCCTGTATCGTCGATCGAAGACATGAAAAGCGTAACATGACACATAATAAATTCCAAGACAAATCAACGATAAGGGCGGGACTCCGACTCGGGAGAAGTGGACTGCGTCACAGCGATAATCTGCTCAAGGACTGACAACTGTGTCAGAGATGGACTTTAAAAGCAGCTCGGAAAGAGTCCGGAAGCCATGGGCCAAGGTTTTAGGCTTTATGTTAGTCTACTATTACATCATGTGGTAGCGGTAAGCGTTTTTGACTCTCAGATCTCTTAGCTCTGTCGTATAAGAAGAGCCATCCATGATGCAAATGATATTATGGCATGTTGACAACAGGAGAGGCTGTACTAGATGCTGCATTTCGGCCAACTTCCACTGTCAAACTCATGGACATGAAGGTACAATCTCCAATGACTCTTTGGCCTTGGGACCAGGGGAGATGACATTGCATGACAATTAGAAATAAACGAAATGGCTATAGCAGCACGATCGGGCATGGTCCAGACTCCATGGATAAATCACGATGCCTACATAGGCGGATAGGCCTAAGGCGCCAGAACAAGCAAATTTGAGGGCCGTATGTATGTCCTCGGAGTGATGAGAACGTAGAGTAAGGCGACTCATTTATCTCGACGAGACCTCAGACCGCACTGATAAAGCCCTGAATCTTGAGACTTGGACACAGTACAGCCTTTTCTGATAAGAGCACTCCTTTATTACCACTGATCAGCCCACAGTAACGTAGCTGGCGATGTGTATGAAACTCTGGCTCGTTACAGAGTTCAACTTACAGATCTACACCGTAGGTCGCTGGTGTTTCGGAGCGTTTCCAATAACACTACTCTGTACCCAGTACCTAGGCACGTGTGTACCTTTGCAATTCGCCTGAAGGATGTACTACCTTGACGAGATCTCAGATACTGCGGGCGAAAAAAAAAAGGCATGACTCAGTACCCATCTCCGTGAGGAGCATGCCCCCTGCCATCGTCGAGTCTTTTCGCTTGCGGAGTACCTACGGAATATTATGGCGCCAGTTGATAGGTGTAACACCGGGCACGAGCAGTGCCACACCCATCTGGGCAACCTGGGCAACCTGGACAACCTGGGCAATATTGCTTGATTCTCTTATTACTCCGTACATGGTAGATAGGTAGGCCCATAGCAACGTCACGTCGTCGGCAAAGTCACTTCATGACTCATGGCAAAGTCCGCTTTGTATCCATCTCCGCCAGCTTTTTTCCCAATGCATTACCTATGCCCACATACCAGGTAGGTTTGTACATATGTACCTCTCCGTACATACATTACCATACGGAGTACCTATGTAATAAAGAGAGACCAGACCATCTTCGACTCTTCCGCACTCAGAGTCACGGACTCACGGGCCACGGCCGTCAGAAGTGCCGAACTGCCGATCTAGGCGGACAATCATCTCAATCGTGGGCTATACTCCATTCACCAGTTCCCCGCTGCGACGACGGTCACCAGTGGACATTGCTTTCAAGTTCTGATGAACACACGCCTTCATCACCGGCGATCGCGACGTCAGCTCGTAATCGTATGTACTTTGAGAGACATATGAATGTTCCAAAGAAGGTGATGTGCACGCGATACCTACTTCACATTGCTCTGGGACGCCCGTGAAGGGAGAGAGACACTGGACGGACCGGAAACACTGCGCAAGTATGGTGTTGCATTGGTGCAGGAAATATGTAGGGCAAAAATCCAAAGGGTCTACTGCGTGGACGGCGGGCACGAGACCAAATTGGTGCATGACCCAATAAGGTCTCGAGACTTGACTTACTTATAAGGAAAAGCACCTTTCGTGTTCGAACTTCGTCCGTACGGAGTGAGTAGGTACTCGTGTTGTCAAAAGCTTATGCTATACATACCAGGCTTGATAGAAACTAGGCCGAGGGACGTACCGCTGCCCACGCGTCAACCGTAAGGAGGCCGAAAGAATTCACTATTTTCTTGTCCATTTTCTCCATTTTAAACGCCATTTCAAGGCTCAGCACTCGCTGAGTACATCGGCCGCGCACGAAACCTTTTCTACTCGTTCCTGTGTTGTTGTCTTTCTTTGCCTCCCGTTGGTCAAAATTCTGTCTCTTCTGTTCGATACGACAAGTGCCACCGCCCGGCATACCTCGATATCATATATGTGATCCCGGGTGACAGAAAACACTGACCGGGGAGGCATTGGCCGCCTGACACTGGGATTGCGATAAAGGTACTGGGTTTTCCTATCAAAAATGCTGATATTGTGCCTACTGCAATAATATGTGATCGAGTAGATCTTCATTAGCAAAGCACGCCGTGCTGCAGGTGAGACATCGTTGCTACAAGACGCCATCTGACGTGGTGTCCAAATGACTACTACCTGCATCGATTGGACTTGAAAAGTCAAAAGATGGAAAGGGGAAACGTGCGATATCTAATAACAGTTGTTCAGTGTTCACGATTAGTTATGTGCGCGTCATGCAGCTGGGCGTTGCAACTAGGCCATTTCTTCTCGAGTGGCGTTTGCCCCAATAAGCAACGGTCGAACTACATGTAAGCAAGACAAAGTGCGTCGACTACCTAATAAGGTACCTACATGAGCCAACGACTCGACACGATCTGGCGGATTATTCATGGGGCTTCTCACAATCGTCGAGCATCAGTCTGAACTTCATCCTGTCTCGGCCACTCAGCCTTTCAGTCGCGACTCGTGACTCACGACTGCTGCCACCGGAACCGAAACGTCCGAACGGTCAGACAACTCGAAAGCGAAGTATTCCTCCGTCAAGATCGCCAGCCCTGCGTCACCGCGGACGTCGCCGACATCGGGGAAGCAGACACTGATCGCCTCGCCCTCGCATCGCATCGCATCGCACCGCACCGCATGGGGTCCGAAGCCTTTCAGCCCGGGACTTCCGGCTCCACGAACACACCGGAGCTAGAACCTTTGGCCTGCGTCGGCTGTCGATCGCGGAAGCTCAAGTGTGATCGTGCGAAGCCGGCTTGCACACGTTGTCGCAACTTGGGAGGTGGATGTGTGTATCCAGAGGCGCGAAGAAAGCCTACCTTTAAACGGAGGAACGTCAAGGAAATCGAGGCTAGGCTTGGTAAGCACTTGGTCCAATCGTTCTGTTTGCAGTTGATGTTCAAATTGATGCTGCTGCTGTCAATTTTTAATTTTTTTCGCCTGGAAAGCGCCGTACCAGTACCTGACTGTAGTCCAAACAGCTCAAGTGGAAAGTTATCTCAAAGAAGTAAATGAGAGCACCAATGAGCGCCATGAAAGCGCCCCTCAGTCTTCAGAATATTTCATTGGAGACGGTGACTGGTCCTTTCCAACCGCGCCGGCTAGCTTTCACGATGTGCAAGATCCATCGCAAGCCCAACCGGCGCCGGGATTCGGCTTCGCAGACTATGCCGCGCCTCGCCAAGGGGACGACAGTAGTGAGCTTATGAGATTGGGTTATTCAGAGTCTTTACCACCTCTTCATATCCAAGAAGAACTGTACGTATTGCAGCAGAAGATGAAGACAAATCAAGAAGAACAGCATCTCAAAGAAGACCGATCAGTCAGCGCGCCTGGCCCCCTCCGTCACTGACTCACTCGCTGATTCTCTCTCACCATTGCCAGGAATCATGCTTTCTTCCTCGTGGCACATCTTTTCATCCCCGTTGTTCATTCTGGGAGGTTCTACCAGTCATTCTACGGAGGTCCGTTGAAAAGACCACCGATGAGTTTGCAGTACGCCATTTGGGCCATGGCCGCCACCGGCCACTCCAAGTACGATCAGTACGCCGACATATTCTACAAGAGAACTCGCCAATACATTGAGGCCGATGAGATGAAGGCAGGTTGCTTCCATGCCAGCGCGCTCTCGAATTTTCGTCCTCGCGACGCAGAGCCGAGAATCGTGAATGATTCTAACCAATTCGCTTGCCGATTGTAGGACCACGGAGAGCATTTCATCACCGTCACTCACGCGCAGGCGCTGTGTATCTGTGCTGCCTTGGAGGCCAAGTTGATGATGTTCACGAGGGCGTCAACGACGTGTGCCAAGGCGGTCCGGCTGTGTCAGATGATGGGCCTGGACCGACTTGATGGGGATCAAGAAGACCTGCCTCCATGTCTGGTCCCTCCTACCTCGTGGGAGGAGCTGGAGGAGAGGAGGCGAGTTTTTTGGGGCATCTTTGCCGCGGACTCGCATGGAAGCATCTCGACAGGCTGGCATGCGTTGATCAACCCTGAGGATGTAAGACGACTTTTCACCTTGCCCAGCTCTCGTAACTCGTTGGCTCACCTGCCCTCCATCATGCATTGCCAATTGGTCCTTTTCCACCAAACTAAAAGATTTGTTTTTATCAGATCATGACGAGACTTCCCGCTTCAGAAGAAGCCTTTGCCTCCGGAACCGAAGAACTCAGCCCCTTTCTTGGACAAACCTTCAACGGCGCTCCCTACAGCGCCTTCGCCGCTACAATCGTCGTGTGCCAGATTTTCCGCATCATTCTAAAGCACGTTCACCGCTGCAGGCCCTCTGACCGCCCCCAAGACATGCTAGACGGGCCCTTTTGGCACCGCCATCGGGCGCTGGACAACAAACTCTCGAGCATCTTCATGTTTCTGCCCGCGCGGTTCGTGCTCTCGAGGGGTATGCGCGATCCGGGAGCAATTCACATGAATCTGAATCTGCATGCTGCTGTGATTATGTTGCATCATGCGGCACTGGAGAAGGTGGAGCAGCATGATTTGCCGAGGAGTGTAAGGGACTTGAGTCTTTTTCGGTTGCGGGCGTCGGCGGAGGAGATTGTCAATATTGTCAAGATGACGTCGCATTCAACATCGATATTTGTAGGTTGAAAGTCTCCCACTTCCTCCCGCTGTTCACCAATTATTCACCAATTAATTCACCCTACTTGGGTCTACTTGGGCCTACTCGGGCCTATCCTTCTTTGTGTTTACACTGTAGAGCAATGACTTCCAAGTTCCGACGTTGCTGACACTGCTTGCTCACTTCTCTCTCTCCGCGCAATAGAAGAGCGCCTTGTGTGCATTATCATTATACTGCTGCATAACCGTCTACATCTATCTGGCCAAGCAAAGCCCCCACGACGGCTTTTCAGCATTGGATAGGGCCAACTTGGAAATCACCCTGCAGGCAATGGAGGCCATTGGGCGCAAGCACGCCATCACAAACGCATTCCTACAACAAGCGTTTCTGGATATCGAGCGCAACGATCTAGCCCGCATGCTCCGATTCTCCACCGTCGATACATTCCAGCGCTTTTTCGACGGGAGTGTCGGGTCCGTTATTCCCCTCATCACCCGAAGCTCCATCTCAAGACATAGCAAGGTAACGCCCGTGTTGCCGGGCAGACTGCCTCTAAACAACCCACAGGGAAATATCAGGCCGGGGGGGTGTCGTCCAGGAGGTATCCATGCAGACTCATCAGTCAATGGGCAAAAGAGTGCGGAGCCAGACAAGAACAGGTATGGTTCTCATGACTCTGTGAATGCGAACCGCTTCCAGCCGGTGCTTGGCCTTGGGGCCGTCACCCGCAATGTCAGCGCCGATGCTAGCCGCGCAGCAGATCGCATCGAGAGTAGGAAACGGCAAAGGCCTCCTGACTCGTCCGCGACCTCTGCCTCTTTCATTCTCCCCGACCGAACCACCTCATCTACATGCACATCCTCACCTGCCCAGGGTCAAGGTCAAGGCCACGCCTCGTCTCCGGACCTTTCCCGCAGCTCACACACCAGTGACATTACTACTCCCGGCCCCGATAACTTCCAGGAAGAGAAGCGCCTGGATCTCCGCCCGTTCCAGGAACAAGCATACCGGCTTTGGCCGTCCGCGCAGATGCCGCCCATGCAGACTTCTTTATTCCCAGTCTCTGCTTCGGAATCTCTGGGCCTTCTCAGCATGACGGGGTACCAAGACGACAGCATCTTACCCGCAGTATGGGACTCCTGGGCGGAGACCACGGCATGGGGAAGCGAGGATACCACCGCTGGTCCTGGTCTCGAGGGAGACTTCCTAACCTGAAAAATTGCATCATCACGAGAGCAAGAAAAATCACGGATGACGGCATTTCTTCTGTTTGGTCTTCTGTTTGGGTTGAGCTCTCGAGTGAGAGTGTTTTCTAATACAATCATTACACAATGTACATTGTATCATCATCTCTGTTCTATCCCACATGGAATATTGCATTTTTCTACGAGAGTATTCATTTTACTTCTATCTCAGCGTATCCTCTGATATGCGAGCTATACCTACACAGTTCATTTCATCAAGTACCTCAGACCTACCTACCTACCTGCCTACCTATGTTCCTACATACTTACGGAGTACCTCCATCAGTAATTACCGTCGCATTATACCTGTACTGGTAGTCACCGTCGCATTACATATAATTTATACCTGCATTTGTAATTACCGTCGCAACATACCTAGGTTCTCCGTAGGCTCAGGATGCATCTGCCCTCTTCGGTTCGTAGAAGCTCTTGTACTCCGTACATCGCCCTGTTCTATTATATACGGATTACGGAGTACATACATGTAGGTACATCTCCGCATAGCCGCGTGCCCTGTATCGTTCCCCTGCAAGTCCCCCCTGCAAAACACTGCCTTTCAGGTCCCCTACATTCAGCCTTCTCCGTACATTCTACGGAGTATCCATGTCCATCTACTCTGCATGATAGGTACCTATGATTCATGAAACCCCATGGAACCTACGTGACTACGTCTTCACTCTCAAGGACTCAAGGCTGTAATATACCTACAATATATCCTTCCTCTTCTCTATCCCATTGCGCGCAAAATATGGAGCAGCCCCTCCCCCCCCCCCCGAGTTGTGTCCCCAAATGTACGGAGTACATATAGGTAGGTGTAAGTGTACGGAGTACGTACCTATGTATATCCCGTTCTGTATATTCCGTAAGCCGTGCCGAACCGAGCCGTCTGGACCCGGTACTCCGCACTCCATACTCCGTACAGCGGTGTGGGGAGTCGGCCCCCTGGGAATCCTGGGATATATCATATGCGGCTTGGCTGCAAACGGAATAATAACGAAATGAGCTTGCGGCTATGTATGTATGTACCTATATGAACAAGACTGAGATCCTTGTTGATGGAGGTACCTATACTTCAGGCGCGGTATCATGACGTCTGTGAAATTCTGGAGGTCTCGAGGGGAGCTCATACGGAGCGTGTCGTGTCGCATAGCAGAGTAAGTACATAATACTTTGTATGCAATACTCTCTATGATGACACCTTTTTATAGAAGATGGCTTTTTGCAATCTGGAATGTTTGTTCAGGTCTCAGGATAGGTAGGTTTTGTTGTCAAAACTTCCATGTTGCTCGCCGAGAAATACTGATTACTGAGCAATGAGAATGTTCTCAGGAGGCTAAGAGTTGAAGAGATTCAGCAAGGAGACCGCGATGCATTATCATAGCACGCATAATATGACACAAAGACTTTTTCTGTCTGCAAGAAATTCCGCCAGTCATATCCTTTTTCTTGACTTGGGATCACTAAACAGGATTGCATGATTCTATGTATTACGATTACTAGATATTATGATTATTACCACAAGAGTCATAGATCATCGCCCGTGTCGCACCGTGCACAGCAGCACAGCACAACCTACTCCGTATAATATGAGACCATACTTTGCCGCAACAAGTCGTGGATCTCAAATCTCGTGAATGCAGTACGTATCTGCTTAATACCTACCTACTCTCTTATTAGTCTCTCTTCCTTACCTACCCTAGGAAACCGGAAGACCAAACGGATGCTTTTGCGGCGGCCTCTATACATAACAAAAGAGAAAAGAGTAAGAAATATACGATTCGTGTCATCGTGTAACGTGTTCGAGCAGTCTCGTTTGGAAGTGTCGCGAGCCTCCTGTTCGAGAATTCACCTCAACCCTCTCACGAGCACAAAAGGCTCTGTCTAGCAAGCAACAACCAGAGCTGCAGCGAACGGCAACATCGCCTTCAACGCCAACATCGACAAAGCCTCACGACCCCGCGCCGACGCACCGCTATCGCTGTCAGGCAATCGACCAGAACCTCTACCACTAGTGCTTACGAGTCCCGCCGTCGCAGCAACAGGATTACTCGCCCGCGTAAACGACGGCACGCCACCGAGACCACCGCTCTTGATTTCAAGAACATCAGATTTCGTCGCATCATATCGTGCATTCGCCAAGGCAATCTCATTGTTGTCCATATCGTACACCACATACGCGCTCCGCAGAAACGTGTCCCCCAAGATCGGAACGGAAGCCCCAGCTGGCATAATCCCAAAGATACATGTCTCATTGCCACTGTCCTTGGAGCTGCCCGACTTCGCTGTGGGATCCTCCAAAGAAAAGATCAACTCCGATAAAGGCACCGTAATCGCAGCAGGAGAGCTAAACCGAAACGTCATGGTCAAGTTCTCCTGCGAACACGGAATGACTGCCGCGCTTTCAGCTTCTAGGTATACTGCATCGACAAGCCGATAGATTTCTGCCGCGATAGGATCAGGAAGATACGTCAGCGAGGAGCCCGTATCTAATAGCACCCCGAGAGCGGCGTTGCTCGTCACAGCTTCGGACCCAACATCTAGCCCGGTCATGGTGACGGTAAACTGGCGATATGTATCACCAATCTTCTGGATCGGGACGCCGACCAAATTGCCCTTGAAACGACTCGTGTCAACGCCTCCAAACAGGATACTGCCCTCGTCGGAGTCGATATCGTTCAGCCAGAGACTATACGAGTTCGAGGACGTCAACCCCTGTGCGCGCAACTTGGCCGGAAGATTCGGATAGGTATTTGCGCCGTTGAGCAAGACTTGTACCTCGTTAGCGGGGTAGCCTATCCCGAGGACATTTTGTGGCGAGCTGCTCTTGTAGCCGATTCCGAATTGCAAGTCTGAGACGGTCTGGCCTGCGAAGCGCAGCACGTCGGTGGCGTAGTCCCCCGTGGAACCGGAGCCGTCGACGTAGGATATGTTGAAGGTGCTCGCGATGTAGTGGTATGTTGAGGACGAGTTGGCGGAGTAGGTCTCTGATTCGGAGCAGCGCTGCTTTTTTCTACAGAGGAGCGACTTGGGTGTATTTACCCACAAGTCGCTACTTCCAGTGTCGAGATGGAGGCGCACATTTTGAGGTGGTGTTCCTAACGATGCGTTGAGATAATACAGAGATGCCTGTGGTCGGTGTTAGCTGTGGTCTGGCCGTCTGATACACCAGCTTGTGGGTTCACCAGCTGTTTGGGTAGGTAGACATTGGATGACGACGACGGGTGTGGGTAGGTATGTAACTTGCCTCATTATCTATAGTTGCTGAAACGGTTCCATCTCTCTTGCTCATCCTGCCCCTGTCATACGCTACGGGATCCCGCACCTGGGATCGGTGAATGGGCAGACCTACTACACGAAGCTGTGTGTCTTGTCGTTGTTGTTGCTGCTGCTGCTGCGGTTGTTGCGACACTGACAGACCATCGACTATTTGGGCCAGCGTTGACAGAAGTACAAGCTCAGAAAATGACTTCATATTGAACGAGTTGTCTCAGACTTCCACCCGCAAATATGTAGGTATGGTACTCCAACGACTAGGAGCCGGTGGGAAGGCAGGGATATAGGTAATGCGACGCAGATGAGTAGGTAGGTATGTATAGGTGTTGCAACAATATCTTTAGGTAGAACTTTTTAGGAATCGTGGTTCAAGTACGCAAGTCGCAACTTAAGCAATTTCCTAACGAGTATGACTTGAGCAAAGAGGAGAGTGAGGAAAGCAGCCGCATCGGAAGGCAGATGAAGAACTGGACAGATGAATTGAAGCGATCGCAGGAGCTAACGACAACGGCGCTGGTGGAGCGTGGGGACTACCTAAGTAAAGAGGATCGTGACGACAACGACTAATAACAGAACAGGTATGAAGACAGGAGACTCGAGAGAGAGACCCCAACGCAAGCTCACCGGTTCCTGTAAACGAAACGAGCGTGGCGAAGCGATAGTTCGTATCTACCGCGCCATGTTGGCTATGAAACGGTGACGAGGGGACGACAGTCAACGATACCTAGTTTCGTATCACGTGTTTCGTATTATGTAGGTAGTTGAACTCGTAGTTTCCCGCCTGTCCAAGCAAGCCCAAGCCTAACTTGTCTCGACATTGTGGGCATCACAGAGAGGAGGTCCAAACACCACATTCGTACCTCGCACGTAAATGAAGCAAAATCCAATGGGTTTCTGTACTGTTTCTGTACTAGGTAGGTACCGTGGTGGTCCGCCCCGTCCCATCTTTAAAAGCCGCCACAGAGCCGCATAATCATATGCCTTCCCCGATATCCGCCTGCGAGGGACGCGTGGCCGAAAGCTTGGCCGGATGCAGGGATGAGACGGGAAGCAAACCGAGGAAGCGTCAGACTTCGAGGTCTTGATGCAGTCTTGATGCGTTTTTTTTTGTCTGGTCTATTGTGCGGTGGCTGAGTGGCGGGTGTCGTCAGAAGCGTGGGACGAAGTGACGAAGTGACTCGCGGCCCAATTGCATTGGACGGTGAGATCATGGCAAGATGAAATGTTATATGTAATAATCGATGGCGATTCGGTTGAAGACAACGAGAAAGGCAAAGGACCTGTGCGGCTTTTCGGCCTGCTGCCGCTGCCGCCGCTGCCGCCGCCGCCCGGCCATCTAAAGCGGCAATCATCCAGCCTTCATCTTGCGCGTTCTCATCTGCGGGGAACGAACGAGGCCTCAGCTCGAAACTGCGCCTAATTCACGACTGCCACTGTAATTACAAGTAGGAACATAGCGATCATGATGCGCGGAAACATGGGATGCATGAGGTATTGTATGGTCATTGATGTGATGCTCGTTCCTCCGCTTGTTTCGCTACTCAATGCGGGGACCTGCAGACTTGTCACTGGTCAGGGAACCCTGCAAACAGGAGGTACGTATGTACATAGCCCTAGGTACCTAGGTACCTAATCCAGCCTATTGCGTCATCCTCATTCAAGCTTGCTGCCGTCTCTGATCTTATCCTGCATTTCAAGCTTGACCTTGTACATGAGCCTTCCAACCGCAGCTTGAAACCTCACCGTTAGAGCCGCGATAATTTGTCACCCCCGTGTGATTTAATCTCAACTACATACTTGTGGCTGTGCAATCTGAGCGGCTAATGCACAACTTGGTGAGTTGCACGACCTTTGACGGCAACTGTTCCTTTTCTTGTAAGCAGTACATAGAAGACGCTGCTGAGGGACTGGCCTTCTAGAAATGCTTCCTCGTCTTCTTTGCATGCCGTGTCTGAAACACGCGCGAAACTAGCATGACACGCTCAAAGTATGTACATACATCGAATAGCCGGGTATATACATATACACATCTCCTTGTCTATTCCCCTTTCTCCCAACCATCCACCACTATGAGCAACTGTGCTTGAATGTCCCCGAAAACAGACAACAACTCCCTCACACGGCCCATTCATCAGCGTTATCATCCGCCGTGATGAATGGCTCGTCGATGCGCTTGATAGCAAAGTCGCTGCAAAGTATACTGCATGTGAAATATCTCAAGTCAGTACTGTGTCGTAGAACATCAAGATGGGGGGGGGGGGGGGGGGGGGGGGGGGGGGGGGGGGGGGGGGGGGGGGGGGGGGGGGGGGGGGGGGGGGGGGGGGGGGGGGGGGGGGGGGGGGGGGGGGGGGGGGGGG
>SRQH01000800.1:0-10578 GCA_018360345.1 Claviceps sp. LM84 group G4
CACGAACGAAGGGATCGACAATGCGGAGGAGCACGGTGGTGCGAGCAGCGACAGTGATGATGGGCACAGTGATGCGAGCAGCGATGACATCTACGGTGACGCTTGAAGAGGCTTCATAGCGAAGACGGATGGGCACGACGTGGCAGGTTACATATGTAGTATGTAGGCCCTAGAACGTACGCTAGAATTGATTGAGCTGGTAAATGGAGAGAAGTTCATGGTCTTCATTGAGAGATCGGTGATTGATAGTATATAACAGAGTTTGTGACGAGACGAGCGCAGCGAGGACAGCCCGCGGCAGCGCCCCCGGAGGGCCCCGTATCAAACTGACAGTGAAGGCCATGGATGATGGGGCAGGCCGCAGCAATCTGAGATGGCCAGTGTAGCACGCAGAAGAGGCCTGTATGATTCGAAGTACGAAAGGGAATGACTAAGTAACGGACAAGGAAGGCATACAACACCAATACATATCCCAAAGACCAACGAAATCGACGTGAACCAATTTTTTGTAGTAATCTGGACTTTGTTTGGTCAAGAAATCTTGGCTAAGCTCTTTTCTTACTGACCCTTGGAAATGTCTGCGGCTCCCATTATATCAATGGCCCCCATCCTCGGTATGTAATGTATAATGTATGAACTTGGTGACGCAAGGTTCGCACATGGACAAACTGATCTGGCGCATAACTTTCCACGAGTGAACGGCCCAGGCGATCTGTCCTCACTCTGAAAGCGCATCATTCCAGCCTGCTACAACTCTTCATTGCGGGAAGTGACATATACAGCCGTGCCACGTCAATCTCTTTCTGCAAGTGATCTATGTATGCGGGCTTAATACAAGCTTGTTCTCTATCGAAATCATTTGCCTGGCGTTCTAAGGTCTCAGGTGTCGCTATCTGCGCTGGCGCCGCATCGCGGTTGCAGGATTGCTTGTCGAGATGAGCCAGTAACGCTTCCAGCAAACCCGCAAAGCTGTTCTCCCAAGATAAAAGATTGCCCACCACGGACCCTTCGTCCAGCGTTGAGAGTAGTTGGTCAATGGCCGATATCATTGCATCCCGTTCTAGGCAGGAGTCGGGGCCGGATCCGGGAACGGGAACGGGCACCGCAACGTTGCTTTCTTCCCCTCCGTCGTCTGCTCCTACGTCTTCATGACGCCCGACCTCGCCTACCTCATTCAAATCATCCCTAAGCTGACTCGGCAAAAAGAAATACGACCTCGTTGCAGCATCCTCGATATCGAGCCCATCGGCCTCCAAGGCGGATAAGAAAAACGCCATTTCGGCAATAATTTCGATATTTTCGGCGGGTGGGACAAACAAGCTCGCTGCAGAATCTTCAGGATCAGCGTCTTCAATATGTTCGGGCGCTGCGGTGAAATCGGACCATGCCGATCTCGGGGTAGCATATTGCCATGAGCGGCTTAGAAGCGTCTGCAGCCTCGCATGACGACGTTGCAGGCCACGATAAACAAGACCTCTGTGGACGTCGGAGATCTTGGTCGTGCCGACTCCTTCGCACGAAGGGTCTGTTGACATCGTGTAGAGGAAGACTGCGTTCTTTCCTTCCTCAATCCCGTCTCGAGGCAAAGAGTGGTGCCTTCGTTGTATGTTCCCCGTCTGAACCCTACTTAGATATTTGCATTGATTGATCGGTCGGTCACCGGCTGACTGAAAGATGTTTTCGCTCTGATGTGGCAGTTGGATAAGATAGTTGATTGTTTAGTAGGTAGAAGACTTTGGTTTTACAAGAGCACTTCGACCTTTGGCGCTCAAGGTTTTTATAGACAGATTTGAGTGGCATTGCGGATTGTAAGTCTGTTGCGAGAGGAACAGCGGCAGTGAACGGGAGTTTGCACAGAAGACGTTCTCGCCGCAGTGCATCGTAGTTTGAACACACTTTCAGAACACCAGACATCTGCTGCATTGTTCACCGAAATGATACATCACATTTGGGTGATATCACACACGCCAGACGAGCCTGTGCGAACTCGGAAAAACGTTCTCATGGTGTAGGCCGCGTCCAAGCCGCGTACGCAGGAAACCTGGTTCAATCAACTGGGTCTGTTCGATCACGTCTATCGTTGCCCTTGATCACGTTCATACTTTGGCCCTTGCTAGTATTATTCTTATTTGGCGGAACCTTTGCCCTTCAGTCTTCCAGTACGTGGCCCCTGGAATCCAGCCTCGCGACTCGGATACATCTTCAGCATGATCCGCGCCGTCTCGGCGTCTCATCGGCTCATCATCGCATCTCCTCTCCAGAAGTTTCCTCCACTTTGCGCCTTCATCTATGAAGTTGCCTCATGGTCATCTGTCGACGGCACGGCCAAGGGGCATATGGCAATCACTTTGGAGTGGCTATAATCAGCTTCGATGCTGCGCGAAAACAAGGTCGAATCCTCGATCCTCATGTGGCCATCGTTCAGGGCACGAAGCTGCTAGATATCAGACACTCAAGAGTCAAGCATCTGTATGGCCAAACTTGTCTTTCCCGGCTCCAGGAACGAGAGCTTCTTCATCTGGGCAGTTGACGCTCCACCGCATTATTCGGCATTGGAACGAGATCGTGAGCCATGAGTCGGCGGCGGCTGCGTTTTCTTCTTCGGTTGGGGTATTGTGATAGAAAGATGATGCTGCCGGCACACTCCCAATTTTTGGCCATGGCCAGGAAGGGAATTTCGCTCAACTAAGCCAATGGTCGTACGGAATTACTCGAACATCATGTTAGCTTCGCTCTCTGGGTTTCTCCATGGCAATCATTCCTTCATCTTCAATGGCTTGTGAGGCCTAGTTGTCGCCCAGGCCCTTCTTTCCCCTCGAGTGTCGTATAAGTGGACAATGTTTCGGGTGTCCTCTTCTGGCAGGCCGTAGAGCCGATAATTCAGGTCGCTGTGCCTGTGCCAAAATGCAAAACCGTCGTCTCGATCTTTCCGCTTCATCCTCCAACACGCGCGTGACGCGGGCTTGCCGACGAGATCAAACATTCTCTTGCTGACGCGGTCGCATGGAATAGGGCCATCCTCGTTGCCCTGAGCTCGAAAGTTTGTGGGCAACAGCAGCATTGCGCGACGTATCGAGCGCCCACCCCTAGTACCTACCTCCTACGATCAGGCCAAACGTTGCACGTCCAGACTCCAAACCTTGACTCTTATTTTCCGAGCTCGGAAGCGCGTCTACGGCCCCGCGTCTACGGAGTACGGCCGCGTCACGTCATGACTCATGGAGTCATGACTCATGTACCTCATGACGTGTCAATGCACGTGACTGACATGTTGCACGCGAAGTGCAAACAAGTACCTACCTATGTACTCCGTAATCCCGTACCATTCAAATTTCATACCATCGCCAAAATGCACCTCATCTGGCCATAACAGAGCGCACAGCAGCCCGGGCGCTTGCTAGCTCTATTACACAGCGTCTCGCGCTTCAAAATGAACGGAATCACAATTCTGCTCTGATTTGAGCGATAGTCGAATCAGGGAAACAGATAGTGAATGGAAGGACTCACACAGCGAAGTTCTCTTTCATTGATGAGAGAAGGGAGCTTTCTTTCCTCCTTCTGTACCCGGTACATTTCCGATCAAACATCGAAATCTCCTTAACTGGCGCTTCAATCTATTCCAGACTGAAGTCGTCACAGCGGGCATTTGTAAAGTTATGCGTAATCAACTCAGTCCTCCCCCTATGTACCTCGAAAATACCGATACATACACGATGCCAAATTTTGCCGAGTACGTAGGTACCTGCAGAATGGCTGCAGCAATACCTATCGTCTTTCACTATGAATTGAACAACTGTAATCATCGGACGAGTCCCGGCTCTTCGTGAGAGCCGCACAAGCATTCCATACCTGAATTTCCCTCCCGAACAGCACGGTCCTGTGGTGAACCTTGTGACGGAGACGTTGACAGACGATCATGCAACAATACAGAAGCAACTTTCCTCGCCGGATAAGATATAGGGAACACGAAGACGAAGAAATGCTTCAGGTCTCCTGCCGATCGATTCCACAATGGGCCCCAATGGCCCCTTATCACTTAGCTTTGATCATTTTCGCGTAGAAAAGGCCTCCTCGTGCCCGCAACGCTTTCCCCGTTCGCTCTTACCACATTCTGTTGTGTCTCTTTCTTTCCATCGCAGTCGAAAGCCCACAAACTGTCGCCCTTGTAGGCCGATGATGAAATATAAATGGGCTCCCAGAAACAGTATGGTGGCTGGAACCACACGAGCTATGTACATACATACTTGGATCTTTACGTACCAGCAGTTTGAGTGCAACTTGACAAACTGAATCTAATTGTGTTGTGGATGCTGTTTTGTTCTGAACAGTTTCTTCGAATCCTATTGAAAAGTTCAAGGCAAAGAAAGTAAAAAGAACGACGGAGTATGTAGTTGCTTGTTGCACAAAAGAATCGGCGCAGCCAACTACCCGCTGGGTCGCTCATCTGTGCTTCGAGCCACCCCCCCCCCTTATAGCCTGCGATAATACACGAAGTGAAATCTACTCGACGTGAGTCCTCTTCACGTATCTCAGCTGTATGGGGTCCTCTCGCGTCTCTATTTTAAAAGTGATGAACGAATTGAGATTATGTGAGTCGCGTAAGTCGCCACAATGAGATCAGGAGGGAAGCCATCAACATTGCAATTTGGCAGTGCGTAGCACGAGCAAACAGTGTGCATGAGTTGGGCGAAAACGACAAAGCGCGTGATTCCTAGATATTGGGCAAGGCTCTCACATGTCCATAAATTTGGAGTATGTATGAAACATTTCTGTGTGTTCTACCCACCATGACCTGGGCGTTGTTGGCCAAGAACAGACTGCTCATGTAGTGCATCAACCTACACACCCGTATCATGGACATGGGCCATACCAAATCAATCGTACCGGACTCGCACGTGGCATTTACACGGTCTGAAAAGTAAGGCTTGGCTATACTCACAGACTACAGTGAGAAATGAAATGTATGTTGCGCTAATACTACCCCCCTGTGCCAGTTGGCCAAACAGGTATCTGCCTACGTGGCTACTAACGGATGGTAGACTGTTCGCCAGTATGATCGCTTCCCTGATCTGCAGTAGACCGTTCGACGGGAGTTTCGCTTCCCTCGGCTGCGCTGATTTCTGTAGATATATCGACTTCAACCAAAATTCTTGGCACGGGCCTCCCTGACGACCCCTCTGGCGATGTGAATGAGGCCCATGACAGCGATGATTCCGTTGGTCGCCATTGATCGTACGAACATGAAGACCACGTTTCGAACACGGACATTTGGTCAGGCGTCCAAGCTTTCACGAGTGGACTCCCCATACCGCGCCTTTTGAGGAGGGCCTTCCTCGTTGCCCTAGGGTCACTTCGTCTCGACCTGCGCATACTTCTCTTGTCGGTCTCCATTATGAATGTCCATGTCTGATCCATTTCTTCCTGCAAGCGATCTATAATTCTGATACTGACACAATTTTTGTGTCTATTGGGATCGTCAGGCGGTCTTCCCAGGCCCTCAGATGCCACTCTCTGCGCTAGCTCCTTATCGCAAGGGCAGCAGTGCACGTCGAGATGATCCAGGTATTCTTCCAGCATGCCCGGAAAGGTATTCCACCAAGGTAAAAGATCCTCCATCGTCGGCTCCCTTTCCAGCATTTCAAGACGTCGGTATATGGTCGTTTCGATTTCATCCCGTTCGCGGCAGTACCAGGAAAGGGTGATTTCAAAGTCGCTTTCTTCCGATTCGTCGTCTTCTTCTACGTCTTCGTGGTGCTCGATCTGGCCTCTTTCATTCGAAGTACTCGCCAGCATTTCAGGAGGTCGATAAGTGATCGTTTCGATATCATCCCGTTCGCGGCAGTACCGGAAAAGGGCAACTCCAACGTCGTCTTCTTCTTCCGATCCGTCGTCTTCTTCTAAGTCTTCGTGGTACTCGATCTGGCCTCTCCCATTCGAAGTTTCCGCAGGCTGATCTTCGTTGAGCCGTGGAGAACCCGCCCTCGAGGGAGCATCTTCAAGCTCTTCGAGCTCCGTGTCAGAGGGTGGGGGCAGCGGAATGATGGTAGACGTAAATTTTATTACTGACTGCGTAGCATGTTGCAGAGCGTGATTTCGCAACACTAGCAGCCTCGAGTAACGATATTCGAGATCACGACAGACAATCTCTCGATGGATTTCGGACATTTTGGTCGTTACATTCTCCTCCCACCAAAGGTCCCCTGGCATCGCCAGGAGGGGAGTGGCGTTATGTATTTCCGTCTCAGGACATAGAGTGGAATTATCGTAGTTGTTTTGTCCATGTATGGACGGTAATAGTCGAAGATTTGATGAGAAATCGATATTCGTTGACTAATATTACTCTGCGCTGGTAATGCAGCTAAATGAGAGATAGTTAATTATTGAGTAGGCAGGAGACTTTAAAAAACTTATATGAGAATTACACACATTGCGTCGAGAGGGGTTGTTTAAGACAGGTCTGAGTGGCACTGCTGATTGCGAGTCTGTTGCGGAAGGAACAGCGGCAACGACGGACGTTTGAGACGCAGGGACGGCCTCGCCGTGGTACATCATAGTTTGATCATAATTCTCGGACGCACCAGACATAGGAAACACGACAGAAATCTGCTGCATTAACCAGCGTAATAGCACAACCGCATTTGGGTAATATCGCACACACCACGGCTTCGTACGCAAGCGAGTCTGTGCTGATTGGGGAGCAACGCCCTCGTGGTATTTTCAGGCAGCTTGCTGGCGACATGCGCATGCACTTGAGCACAACTTGCCTCAGTCATCTGGGTCTACTTGATAAAGTCTATCGTTGCCCTTGAATGAATCGCTTCGTTCCCGTCTCGGCCTCTGGCCAGAATGGCTCTCCATCGTCGGAGTCTCGCGTACAGTCTTCCAGCACATGGCCCCTAACATCCAGCCTCGCGACTCAGAAACATCTCCAGTACTATCCGTTCTTTTTCCTTGATCCCCTTGTCCCCGTCGTTCGTCCTGAAGGTCAGTGGTCCCAGGACTTCGGCGTATCTCCTCTCCCGCAGCTTCCTTCTTCTTTCGCCGTCATCTTCAACTCGCCTGATGAAGCTCAGTCGATTGCTAAGGGCCGATGGTAATTTTTCTGGGACGATTGAGCTCAACTCCGCTGCCACGCGGGACAAGGTCGACGTTAAAAACACAAAGGCAATGGTATGGTTCTGGGCCGTGGAGAAAATGTCGAGAATCTGCATCTTGGCATCTGGCCACGTTGCTGCAGCCAGCGACGTTAGATTCGGCAGTGCAGTGGAAAGTTTAGCCCATAGCAGAGCTGGAATGAGTCCATCAGTCAGAGACGTCATGAACAGCAGTAGAATGCATGATAACGCTTCGAGCTTGTGCACTGATGAGAGCTCGACAGGCAGTGCCTCGGAAAGGGGGGCGTCTCTGTCCAGTGCCGACACGAGATCGGCCTTGATGGACTCCTGCTGGGCTGTTCTTGTAGTCCATGTGGCGGGATCAAAAGGCCAGCCAACTTCTTGAGGGAGAGCCAATCCTTCCAGCATGGCTTCATCAGCGATGCATCGCTCGGCCAAAGTTTGAACAGCCTCAGTCAGTTTGAATAATTCCCGTGGTGCTGAGCACTGAACTTCAAGGGAATAGGGTATGGAGCCCTTGATGTCCTTGTCTGCTACAAACTTTCGGATGCCACCGTCTGGAACTCGGATCAGCTCATCGATGGATCGGCCGAAACAAGTCGGTAGCCAAGTGCCCTTGATGGGTATGAAAAGATCACGACCCTCCTTCACGCGTAGGACGAGCACGTCCTCGAGCCTCACCTGACCATCATTCAGAGCACGAAGCTGTGAGATACCAGACACCTGAGCCTCTATGTGTGCCAAAACCGTTTCTCCCGGCTCTAGCACCACAAGCTTCTCCATCTGAGCAGATGGCTCTCCATCCTCTGACCTGGGAGCGAATGAGGCCGTGAGCCATGACACGGCGGCTGCGTGTTCTTCCTCGGTCGAAGGTTTTTCAACAAAAAGAAACTCTGCCGCCACACTTCCAGTATTTGCGATGGTCATGGCGCACGACTTTCTCTCCAAGAACCCAATTTCCCCAAAGTCAACGGCGCTATCGCTGTGAGATGAGCCCCCTTCTATAACTACAGTAATCGTAGGGCGACCTTCATTTTCTGCCCGGTCGAGCTCTCGAGCAACGTCGGCATAGAGTTTCGCTTTCAGCTCTGGGACGACGGCATCGTATTCAAGCGTGAAGACTGATATTATAGGTTTATGGTCAGAAGAAGAGATGCGCTGGTGAGATGTGTATATATCAAGACGGATGCGATCCAGATAGCCTTCCTTTGTAACTACCTCGCTCGTCACCGCATTCTTGTCAACCTCGCAATGTTCATCGTATTCGGGTATAGGACAGTCGAGTTCTTGTTCATCGCCATCTGTATCAGGATTATAGCTGAATAGAACATCGTCGTCTTCCTCCAATCCTCTTGACTGCATTTCCTCGTCTTTCAGCTTGGATTCTTGTTGTTCTCGCGACTTGTCATCGTGATCCTGTTTGTCTCTCCGCGTCCGATACAAAATTCGATCGCACCAACTCGGCGCCCGCTGTTTCTCACTAGAATCAAACAACGCAACGCTACCGACATCATACTTATACGTTGGCAGAAAAGTGATAGAGCCTTCTCGCCATCCATCGTGGAAAACCTTGCGTTGAGCCATTGCTCGCCGAAGTTGATCATGCGGTAGCAAGGAGTCCAGAGTCGCCTGCAGCGACGTCGGGTCCTGACTCGGGTCGTCCGGAAACTCATCAGGGTCTGGAAGTGTGGTATGGGAATCGAAACTTTGCTCGCGGGAATGAAGTGATGACTTGAGCGTCGCATCATCATCACTCTCTGAATTCCTCATAATAACAACTCCTTCACCTTCTATAGATTGTGGTGCCTTGTCGTTACTCAGATCGTATTCTCCTCTTGTATGCAGGGTAAGAATTCTTCGGATATCGTCTCCTGGGAGACTGTCGAGCCGGAAGTTCAGGTCGCCGAACCAGAACGCGAAATCCTCGTCACCAATCTTCTCGCCTTCATCCTCAGATACGCCGGCATGCACAACGGGATCAAATTTTGTTTTGCTGAGGATCTGGTTGATATCCCAGCATCTTCGGTCCAAGTAGCTTGATCCCACACCGCTGGCCAGATGGCAGTTGACAAAAACTAGGCGAGTTGTTTCACCTAGAACTAGTCGAGTCGTCACGGCACCTTTGTTGCCAAAGTACCCCAGCACGCCAGTTCCGACGGTCTTAGTACTCACGTTGGTGATAGTCGGAGCAATATCGGCTGATGCGTAAATTAGTAGTACTAAGCCCGTCATTTGCTCCGAGGAAACCAGTTTATAGCCAGGAGGCATGGCGGCCTCTAGAGCAGCTTGCCATTTGTCTGTCGACGAACTATCCGGCTTGACTGCTCGACTCATGTACTCTTTGGTCAAATTCAGGTCTACGACCTCTTGAAGTCCCAAAACGTACATACCAATGTCGCTGCCGCCTAGTAGCCGGATAGAGTCAGGGCCATCCTCGTCGCCTGCAGACAGATTGCGAGCAACAGCAGCATTGCGTGACAGATCGAGCGCCGCGAATTTTTGGTCGATGCCCTCACCCCCGACAAACCATCTGGCCAGATCCTTATCAGTGCCGGGACAGGCCGCAACGTTCCATGTTCCAACCTTCACTTTGATCTTTCGAGGTCGCACATATTCGGAGCGGCGCGCAAGAAGTGCTCGAGCGAGAGATTGCGGCGTGGTCTGATGGTCCACCGGCTCAAAAGACTCGGTATCCGTAGAGCTGGGGCTATGCGCGTCCGTCATGATGGCCAATTCGCACGATACAGATGAAGAGGAGGAACTGCACGACGTGTGCCAACGCCGACGCCGGCGGCGGCGATAAAGATGATGTTTGGGAGCCCTCTTGAGCTTGGTGATCTACACCATGGCGTTGAGCACCTCGCGAAAGCAGAATGAAGCAAAAATGAGAGCGTCAAGATAAATCAAACTAGAAAGACAAGCCAAAATGTGGTAAAAATGTAGCATCAATTGCTGGCGGCGCGTCGCGATGGCTAATGATGGCATCATTTGCGCGCCCCGTACAGCTGGCGTCATGGGCTTTATTAGGAGATTGCAAAACCACCACAAAAAAAACCACCACAACAGGAATGGCCGTCCCGAAATGGACGAGGCTCCATCTTTCATCTTGTGGTTCAAGGTACTAGGTACCTAACCTACCCTATCCAGCCCATCCGCGAAATGGAGACTTCAGAGATCAATCGAAGTACAGGTAGGTACCTCTACAGTCTATACCTAGGTAGTCTATACCCAAAATGAAACGTGGAGCCTCGTCCATACGGAGTACATACCGGTACCCGTACGACCATTGTTCTGTGGCGGGTCTTGAACTCCTTGATGACTCCTTTGTTGTGGTGGGTTTGCGCACTCCACATACTAGGGGGGTCTAGTTTAGTCAACCCGTCCGTCTCGAAGTGTCTCGACGGGGGGGACACCGACCAAAAAAAAGCACGGCGACCGGATAAAAATGGAGTGACATAATTTT
>SRQH01000801.1:0-10561 GCA_018360345.1 Claviceps sp. LM84 group G4
CCCCCCCCCCCCCCCCCCCCCCAAGCGATCATCATGTGTTACAGAATATGTATACATACATATATGTAAGTGGTGTCGGATCCTGATGAGGATTTAAACACGGAACGCATCTCAGGAAACTACATTCTCGGACTATGAGGCTGAGAAGAGCAAAGCGCCAGAGATGAATACCTACATGAAGAAAATACGGAGTATGTACAAATCGCCAAATTAGCTTGCTCACGCCAGACCAGGGGCGGAATCAAGCGGTGCCATCAGGCTTGCGGTCAAGGGAAACTACATACATACATACGTGTACATATACCTGGCTGCGGAATAGAGCGCGAGACGAGGCTGGCTGTCGACAGCTCCTAATTGGACTCGCTTATTAGGAACATGCGAAGTAGAAATTAAAGAGCCACGCGGGGTTCCTTCTAGTGCTTCCGCACTGGCGTTCTCGGCTTCTTATTGTCGCGGACTCGCGCCATCTTGCCAAATACCCATGCCTTCCATCGTCAGATTGAGGAGCCATGGCAGCTCGGGGGATTCGGGGGGCTGACGATGCGAGACTGTGTCACGACTCACGACTCACGACTTGGGTACAAGGCACAAGCTATGGGAGGCCTACTGTTGCCTGTTTGTCTTCGAGATGGCGCCAACGTTTCTCATTAGTAGTGGTATCTGCTGCAAGGTCCATATATTGCCGGCCGATTTGTTTGGTACGTAGGTAGGTACTCCGGGTAGACCGTACCTGGTATGTAGGTATGTGTAGGTAGTTCGTCGTTGGTTCGTCGGCTCGTTGAGTTGTTGTAGCCTGTAGGTAGGTATGTAACTTGTCGCGCGCGGGTGCGTGTTACCACGTGTTCTCCTCTCCACAAGTGACAAGCTTGCCAGCATTGTGTACATACATACCTCCTGTATTTGTGTTCTAGTGGCCCCAGGCCCCGAGGGAGGTAGGTACAGCAGCAAGACAAACAACATGAAATCAAAGCAGCTGCTCTCATTTCTTTGCATCTCTCTCTTGTGAATGGACAGATGATGGGGAAGGCTCTCTTCATTTCCAAGCCGGCTTCTCGTCAGCAAACAAGCCAGCGTCAGGGTTCCGCAAGCCGGGGGGGCTCCATTATTACAGACTTGTTAGCAGACTTGTCAGGACGCCAGGACTCTGAGAGTGCCGGGCTTCCAGACGTTCTATTTGATGGAGACGGCAGACAGGGGACGGCCCTCGAAGTCGGCAAACATGTGGTTAGTGAGATGAAAAGGAAGGCAACTAGCGTCTTATGGGATCCGTCTGGTCGTAAGCCCCAGCCAAGTTGCGGCTGGCTTGAGTCGAAAGCGTGGCGATGCGACGTGGAGGGTGGAGACGAAGGCCGAGAAAACACCAGATATTACTCTGTACGGAGTAGAAGAACAAGCAGATACATCATACAGTAGAGGACAAGCCAGCCAGATACCTACGGAGTAGAGAAGAAGCCGTCGACATTGGCAGGTTGGACAGCTGGATGCCGAGCCGTCACACTGCGAGGCATCTGGTGCAACCTGCCAGCTGTGCGGAATTGGCAGTACCGAGACATGTACCATCTTGTTCATGATACATACTTATGTACTTATTGATATTCTGAATGTTCTGAGTGTACATTATGACCATGCGTAGGTATCTATGTACATAGAATCGGAATACCTAAGCTGTCTGTTGACTAGTGGCCGCGCCGAGAGCCATGGACCTTGGCTGCGGGCGGCTCCTTGGCTCTCATGTAATAATACCAACGTCGTGGCTCACCATGCTGCGGGAGCTACAGGGCGGTGCAACGCTCGTCAGCAGTGAGCAGTGAGCACCCAGCAGGGCCAGCACCCAGCGTTAACAACCGGTCCATCCAAAGTTCCAACCCCATCCAAACCATCTACTCCGTAACCTTAGACCTACCTATCTAACCCATCCTCCATCTACCTACCCATCCAACCATCCAACCCAGACAGGCCCTTGCCGTCTTGCTCGAGCCCGGGAAGCTCTGCCGACATCTGGTCGCTTCGAAACCCCAACATCTGCAACACTTCCCTTTGGGGGGAATTGCTTAATCCTTTTCACTGGGTCCAGCCAGCGCGCCGTCACCTGCCGATTGGATTTCTCCTCGTCATTTTCCTTCAGACGACTTGTTACCGACGCCCCCGTCATCACGTTTTTCTCCGCCTTTTTCTTTCTAAAAAAAAAAGGGAGAAGGAAGCAAGGAAAATATTTTCACGACGCCGTGGAACCGCTCAGCACCCCCTGGACCTGCACGGAAACACAGAGCGTGTACATACTCTGTACAGAGGGAACAGACGGACATCAAAAAGCGAAGAGATAGGAAAAAAAAGGAACGGACCGAGACACAGAACAAGCGGGTGCGGCACGCGAGGCTATTGCCAGGGCTGCATGGTTTAATCAAGCCAAGGTCGAGCACGGCTCCATTCGCAATCCCAGTCAGGGTGTGTCTCGCGCCTTTGCCTCCGGAACCCCGTCAGAAAGAAAGCAAAAGAAGGAGAAAAAAAACGCGAAAAAAGAAAGGAAGAAAAAAAAACGAGACAAAAAGGGACGGAAAGAAAGAAAGAAGAAAGAAAAGGGCACATGTGTGCGTGCGTGCGTGCGCGCCGCGCGTGTGTTGTGTGTGTCTCTCTCTCTCAAATCTCTTCACACCCAAGTCTTTCCCAAACTGGACGCCCCCTTGTGCGACTACTACGACTGGCGTCGACGGGCCTTTGCTGAGAGCCCTGCTTGAAGCTATCCTCCCTCTGGGATAAACACAGCAGACCCTTTTTCCGAGTCTCGTCTGGCTGCCTGCTGCCACCAACCCGTCGCCCCGAGATTTCCCATGTCGATTCCAATAAGCTCCATAAAAATTCCCAATTAAAAAGCACTCCCTCACATTACGGCCATGGCCCCGGATGACCAGAACACGGCTCAGGACGCCGTGCTCGGTGTTGGCCTCTCTCCAACAAGCAAGGACAGCTCGGCTACTCCTGACATAGCTCCGGCTCATGGCCCTCGTTCTCATCCTGACACTGCTACGGCGCCCGGCACCGCTGATGACCCTCCTTCAGGTGCCAGTCCTGTTCAAAACTCCACCATCACGGCGAAGGCTTCTTCGCCTCAACCCTCTTCCGTTTCAATCTCGATAGAATCGACAGAACGGCCTGCTGCGACTACGACTGCGACTGCGACTGAGATTGCGACTGCGACTACCAACGAGACCGCCAACGAGCCTGCGACCGCGACCGCGACCGCGACTGCGACTGCGACTGAGACTGAGACTGTGACCGCGACCGCGACCGCGACTGCGACTGAGGCCCCTACTTCGACTGCGACCGCGACTGCGACTGAGGCCCCTACTTCGACTGCGACCACAAACGAGACGGCGATAGGTTCGACGACAGACACGGCTCCAGCCTCAGCTCCGGCGACGGCGACAGCTAGTACAACAAACGAGGTCAAGCCAAGTGTCACCGAAACTTCGACAGCTCCCGTTGCCAGTCCTCAATCTGCAGTTCACGCGCGGCCCTCGGCGTCCTCGTCGCCCGCTACTGTCGCCGCTCCTGCTTCGCCCTCCCAGCCCCAGCAGAACGGCGACAGCAAGGCATCAGATACGGACTCCGAGATGGCGAGCTACAGACCGGCGGCGCTCCAGTCCCATCACGGACTGACCGGGAGCTATTCTGCGTCACCACCTTCCACGACGGGCTCAACGAACCAACATCTGACTGGCGGTGCACACGTTCCTCCTCATCCATCCTCGGGCATGATGGACACCCAGAGCTTCTCATATTCTACAAATGCAGGGACTTCGCATCCGAACGAAGGATACCGAGCTAGCCCCGTTCCAAGCAGCAATTCATTGTCTCTTCCGAGTATGCGAACTATCGATGCCTTGTCGCAAAGAGTCAGCCCGCCATACGGATCACATCATCCCGTGCCCATGAGCATGAGTACTGGGATGAACCCCGCGCCCACCAGCCCATCCTATTATCAGACTCCCCATACAATGCCAGTTCCGTCCAACTATCCATTACCCTCTGATCCACTGGCCCGATTCCCCTTGCCTCACGATTCGCGAATCCTTGGAAGCAGAGGCTCAAAGAAGGTAACTCTTGCCCCCATGTTGTTTTGTTCAGGCCCTGCAGCTTCCACTTTGGGATAGAGTGTGACCTACGCTGTCGACGCTTTCGAACCAATATTACCATATTATTGTACATGGGAGAGATGGCTAACGAATTGGGATGGTGCAGGAAATCAAGCGTCGAACCAAGACGGGTTGCCTCACGTGTCGAAAACGAAGAATCAAGGTTCGTCAATTCCTGTTTATCGGATAAAGAGCCGTTTTTGAAACCAGACGGTCAAATCTCCAAACTCAGTAACTGGGCTTGGGTCACGACACCGAGCTCCTCGTGAAGCTTGTCGCGGAAGACGCGATTAACCTTTTTCCGTCCAGCACCAAGTGGAGCCGCGAGCTGTCCTGTCTGACCTCACCTCGCACCTCCTTCGCGTCTCACGCGAAGCTCCCCTCTCCCCACACCCCCCTCCACCTCATCCTCCACTCTTACCAGCTCACACACCCACCATCTGCATCCCTCTGCATCCCATTCTGCAGTTCCGCACCCACCTAATTGCACCCACAGTCCCTGCGTCCCCGAAATGAATGAATGAGTCAATGGGGAATCACTGGATGGATGGATGAATGAATGCATACTGCGGCTGCGGCTCGGATCGCGTTTGCTAACGCTCCTGCAGTGCGACGAGACACACCCCACCTGCAACAACTGCAAAAAATCAAAACGAGAGTGTTTGGGCTACGATCCCATCTTCAGACAGCAGCCTGGTGCCCAAGCTGCCTCTCATATCCAGCCTGCACCCATCACTAGTCAGTTGGCTGTGCCGTCATCTATACCCTCGACTGTGCCCTCGTCCTCGGCGCTTTCGTCGTCTTCTGTGGCCATTGGACACTCCCCTGCCAATTCATACGGGAGCCAGCCATCGATGCTTCCCGGCTCGTATTCAACAACACCATCGCCATCTGCATTGCCTTCATCATCGACGACGCATACTGTCACTGCCTCCAACAACTACCACTCGCCTGTCCTTGCCAACACTACCCTGCCTAATCACACCGAACCTGGGCCTGATTACTCTGCCGCAGCCGCTAAATCGGAGACCGTGTTTGACTTCTCGGGCACAATCGATCGCTCTAATAGACATTTGCCTGCACCTCATGTTCAAGAGCTCGGCAAGCCTCTGGATTACAACAAGGATCATCACACTATGACTACCACTGGAGGTGTTCCGGCATGTAAGGCATACTTTTTCTTTCACAAACATGGCATTTGGCCCATCATTCATTGCCCCCTTTTTTTTTTCCTTGTTTCGTTGCCGCGCCTCTTTCCTTCCAGTAATAATGGCTTGCCGTGTCCCGACAACATACTGACTGGATCATCACTTGCAGCCAAGAAAATGAAAATCACTGAGATCATCGACCTGCTTGGGCCACCTCCCCCACCCCGGCAAATAACCCACAACGAGGACACTTTCAATGAAATCACAAAGGTCTACCACGAAATGTATGCGGGCGGATTGAGTGCATTCTTGGAGACGAACTGGTACTACTTTGTGGAGAATGGCAAAATGTCGTTTCCTCAAGATGCTAATCTGGTGGAGCATATGGCCACATTTCTCAACATTTTGGAAGCCGTCAAGGCAAATGATCACTCGCAAATGGCTTATTCTGGGGTGTTGGAGACAAGGATCGTCTGGGAACTTGCATGCGTAGCCTATCAGACGCCCGATCGGACGAATCAAGCTATGCGCATGTGCATGCCTCCAGAAGGCGATGCTACGGAAGCCCGAAATCGTCTGCGAGTCGTGGACACCCTGCTTTGCGGCGAATATCTTGAAGCTAATCCCTTGGCTCCGCCACTTCCAGATGCGGATGTTCATCGGACACGGCAATTCGACTTTTGGTATAGTCTGGCTGAATTTATTCGGAAACGCGACAACGAGGACTCCCCGCCTGCAGTTCAGGCCAGGGAGGATGCGTTGAGTAGGATGAGGCATCTGCTCGATGGGCGCGAGAATCGCGACGTTCTTTACTCCATCGCCGTTGTGCGCGAGCTGGCACCCAGCTATGGTCCGAGTTATGGCTGCACGCCCCAGCATCTGGATGAGAGCGACCCCAAAAATAGACTGGCTGTCGCGTCCAAATTCATCCTAGATGAGGCGCAGATTATGGGTGGAACGACGAATGTGGTTCGCCGATTTAGCGATATAGCCTCTCGTGCATTCGTGAACCCGGCTGTCAATGTTGTTAGGAGGACATGCTGACGGGGAGACGATGCCGCACTAAGATTATGTCCACCTACTTTATCCGCCCGTTCCACCTCGCCTCGCGAAGCTATTTACTTATGATGAAACTTCCGGCGGGCGCGCGTGCCCGTATGACACACTAGCAGTTGAACTGTATTCCATTGTTATCTCATCTCTTTTTTTACCTATCGATAATTTTTTCTTTATTTTTTTGGAAAGCATGGCGAGGATTCCACAAAAAGTCTGTCTCATACAACTTTTGTTCATTAATTACCAAAATCTACCTAACCTGGCGTTTGAGCTTGTCAAGCGAGCCTTTGTCGCACTCCTTTTTTGGTCATCTTTTTCCCTTTGTCCACCCCCCCCCCTTTTTTTTTTCTATGACTGGTTTACTTCATTCTTACTTAATAAGTACAACTATGGTTATATACAGTATATCTGGAGACTGGTGGTTTCATCGGGTCTGCCCTTGGGATTGTTCTGGGGGTGTCTTTGCCCTTACCCAGTGTCTTTTTTTTCCTCTCGCGTTATATATGGGACAGGCTGTTACTTTCTGTTTGATGATTGTGGTCCCTGGGGTGTGGGGATATCAGAATCAGATGGGATGAGCATATCTTGGCGTGTATTATGTATACCTAGGTAGTATTGTAGTGTAGGTAGTCGGCTTGCGTTGTTTGCCAGTCACTATTGGGTTGAGCCTGCCGCCTGGAAGATAGGAGTTCAGACTATGTTATACATTATAGCGAGATGGCCGGGTTTACAATATACTATAATATGCTGGTTATGGTTATCATGGTTCACATATTGGTGAATTTGTGAGAATGGGATGGCGAGGACCGAGGTTGTTTGTGTGGAGTGGGAGAACTACCTACCTTACGTGTCATGTTTTCGTGGTTGGTGTGGGCTCGTGTATGGAAAGGGAGTGAGTAGCAGTGATTATGGATAGGATGGGATGCGGGATGGACAGATCGAGAGGTGGACATTACCTACATATGCATGCATGTATGTAGTTACTAGTATCAAGGGACCTGGCGATTCTGGCGAAAGAGATGGGATGAAGTGCATATGCAGTGCATTTCATTGCCTACACTGGGTATGTATGTACATGTATCTAGGTCGCATCATGCGGCTTTTGCTGGCTCATGCCGCATCATGCTTGGTAATTGTCCCCTCTATATCGTCCCCTCTATACCGGGGCCACTGCATCGTGAGCTCTGTCCGTATCGCGCGGGTGTCGCGTATGTATATTGTATATACTTGCCTGTTATTCATGAACTGCGATCTAGGATCTGGAAGACCTTCTATAGATACTCCGCCGAGAGATGCTTTTCCCTAAGGAATACTCGTGCATACGAAGTACTCAGCCCAGAACTCTCAACCAAGGATTCCTTGAGCTAGGAATACACTCATAATTCTATGTTGGATCGAACCGCTAACAAGTCATTATTTAAGAAGTGAAACGAGAACTCCATGCAGCGTACATACAGTGGCCCCGCAAAAATAACACAAAACTTCCTCCACTTGATACATTTCAACGGGTGGTAAGCAAGTTATTGATACAGTCAATCATCGAGAGTTCATTATATCACAGATCCTGTTCAATGAAGCATTGTTGACATTTTTATGGCGCGTTTGAAAAAATGTGAAATAAACAGGCGTGGTGATCCAAAAAGGGTACAATATGGCGTTGGGCGTTATTTTTCCGGAGGGATTGTAGGTACCTCCAGTCCTCCACCAAATGTTTGTTATAAAGTCCCAAACCAAATACTATCTTCAGGCCGCGACCCTAACGCCACACCCTCCAAGCGACACATATCCCTCTGCCACGGCTCAACTCTCCAGGTATGCACCTCCTCAGCCCGAACAAGGACCTGTATCGCCATACCAGCCATGGCATGCCACATATTATGGCAGTGCAGGGACCACAGACCCGGATTGTCGAGCACAACGCGGATCACTACCCACGAGTAGCCCTCCACCGTGACGGTGTCGCGCCGCAGCGGGTTGAAAGGCATACCGCGGTACTGCTGCTTCAAGTACTCAGCAAAAGCAGCGGCCGTGGAAGGCGGATACCCGCTCTGAGCCTGCGCCATGACAAAGAATTCATGCCCGTGGAGGTGAAACGGGTGAGCGCCGTCGTCGAAATTATCGATGGCTATGTCAATAGTGCGAATCCCCCTCGTTTGTAGCACATACTCGCGCTCCTTATCGAAGACTTTGTCGTTGATGGTGATGGTGGCGGCGGCGGCGACTTTGCCAGCGGAGGAACCCCCCCCAGAGGATGCATGATCCAAGACCGTGGTGGAGTCGGAGTCAAGAAACCGGTGCAGAGACGGGTGAGTTACATTGACGCGCCAGGTCGATTCGTTGAAGAAGCCCCGAGATAGGGCCCAGTCTCCGATCTGGAAGTTCGCGCGGAGACGCACAAAGTCGTCCGCGGGAGGAGGTGTCAATGCCTGAACAGGGACCAGGGCCGATGTGTTGAGGTCTCTGCATATAACTTCTACTGTGTCTGGCCAGTCTGTGCTGTGTACCTCGTCTGTGAGAGGCTTTGTCGTGGGGGAGATGTAGCGGACGATGCCGCGGAGTTCTGCCTCGAGGCGTGGATTCTTGGTGGTGAAGCAGCGGGAGACCATGCGGGCGCGGAGCCAGTAGGCGTTGTGGGCCGTAACGTTGGTTTCTAAGATGATGCTGTATCGTTGCGCGGGTAGTATGTTGAGCCGGTGGAAGGGTTCTGGATAGACGTCTGTGCCGTCCACTTCGGTGATGTAGAAGGGGTGTTGATCAACTTGGATCTGGAACTCGGCGAAGACGCCGACGTTGATGAATCGTATGCGGTGTCTTTGCCCGGCTGTAAGATCAAAGACTGGTTTCGAAGCGTGGCTGTCGTTGCAGTCCCAGCCTGCAAAGTCGCGGCAGCTGCGCAGGCCGCGCCCGTTGATGAGCGGGTTATCGGGAACGGGCTCGTTGTTCTCGCTGTCTGGTCCGAGATAGTCCATCAGTAGCTCCGCTGTCGTGTTGTGATAATGGTCCTGGACCATGATGATCCTATCTGTTGCGTATCCTGATTCTTGCTGCGTTGTGCGCTCGCTTCTCGAGTGAACGACGACAGGGCCGAGCAGGCCGTCTGCCGCCTGGGCACTATAGTGCGCATGATACCAGTACGTGCCGGACTGGCCACGGATGGTGAATTTGTACGTGAAGCTGGAGTTGGGCGCTATCGGACACTGCGTGACGCCCACGGTGCCGTCCATGAAATTGGTCCCGTTTTGAAATAGACCGTGGAAGTGTATGGATGTGGCATTCACAGCCTTGTTTACCACTTGGACAACGAGGGTATCGCCTTCGTTGCACTCCACAAGCGGCCCCGGAAACTGGTTATTGATGAGCATCATGGGCCGATAGACGCCATCAGGATTCAGGCGGGCGTCCATGATGGTCCAGTGATACTCTCGAGTCACTGGTGCTGCCGTAGCATTCCATGATGGCGAGAGCACGTACTCGGAGCTATCTCTCAGCCGAGGGGTCAGAGGTATATGCTCATCCGGGTGAAGACTGGAAGATGGTCCGCCGTTGTCTAGATTGCTCGCATCGTCTTTGCCGGAGGGCTGAGGCTCTGGACGAAGCACTCCAAGGCCCTGTGAGTCCTTGGATGTAAGCCTCAGTAGGGCGCCGGCCAAACCTAGAATGGTGACGACGACGAAGAGAGAGAAGAGGACAAATTTGCAGGACCCGTACAGGCGAGACGGGCTCGACTTTTTTGGGGCGCGAGCTCTCGGCGTGCCTCTGTCTATTCCGTCATTCAGACTGAGGAAGGGCTCGTCTTCCCCATGCTGGCCAGCTTCTGCATCTGCCTCCTCTCGAGACATGATGATGGAAGGCAAGCGATGCCCAAGTTCGTGCCAATGCTACCATTCCCTCGAGGTTTGGCACTCAAAGGTGTCCGCCATGGGCCGCTCTTACACCATAGACATACCTGTCAGTTGTATCTTGTGCTTCGCGAATCTTGATGTGTGAGCGGTGCTGCTATCTGCTGTCTTCTGTTCCCGTCGAAGTCCGGTGGATAGATACGGCCCACCATTGGACATGCTCGATCAAATTTCCGACGCGGCCAAACTGTCAATTCTAAATTCCTTTTTTTTCTTCCCACAACGCCCAAAACACCTCAAAACCATGCCCAAAGGAGATAGTATCGCGTATTCAGGTATCTGGACCTGCCGTTTACACGTTTCAATCCTTTTTTCGCCTCTTTCC
>SRQH01000802.1:0-10541 GCA_018360345.1 Claviceps sp. LM84 group G4
TGCCAGCACGGGAGGCACTCGGATTCGGGTGCGATGTCGGTGACCACCGGAGCCCAGCCACATTTTTGGTGCCATTTACGCCAGAGCTGGTGCCCGATAAACGCACCCATTGAAAATTCGTTATCCCATTTTCTGGCAGTTGCTAGAACAAAACAGACGCTCCGACTCTTGGCCTAAAGACTTCTTCATGGACTAAGAAGTCTTTCAACATATGCATTCATTCTTTTTTCTAGCCTTGAAAGCATTGCTAACGTCATAGTAATGTTCAGTCGAGTGGCTGCTGTTTAAAAAATGATTTTCCATGCAGCCACTTTCTGTAAGCTTTATATCTTTTTTTCGTCGAATCGTCATCAGTGACGGTGAGTGGATTGTCGGCAATTTTCAAAAGTTCACGATACAGATCGAGTTCCTCATCCGTTTCCGTGAACGACAGACCTTGATCCTTCCAGCTAACGTTGACGTAGTCTCGATACTCCGAAGCATCGATATCTGATGGCTCGTGGTTTGAGATAACGAGAGGGAGATTTTGCGGGTGTCTAATATAGCGATCGTAATCATCTGCTTCCTGTGCATTAAGTGACGGGTTGAGAGAATCATGCACGGCCTTGGTAAAAGTCCATTGAGCTGCATTTGATTTCTCGAAGGCGGTTGGTTTAGGACAGTCCATATCTTGCCGCCTGCCACTGAGTGCTGGGTGCGACTCTGTCACATCAGGCAATACATTGCTTTTCTCTGGACCAGGCTGGAGCCATCGATGCATAGAAATACCTCTGATCGGTGTGCTACTAGAACCAGCTGAAGTGACGCTATTGTCAATCGCATAGCCTGATGAGAGCGTGGACTTGGCTGCTACTTTCTCGTCTGCTTTCCTGTTGTGTTTCTCCAAATCAATATCAGGGTCCGTGCGTACTCGAAATGGACTAAGATCATATCGGCCATCTTGTGTAGATTTTAACGGAATGTATTTGATAGTTGAATTCATTTTGTACGCAAACATCTTCGGGAAAGAGGATAGCGTCGCGGGCCGGTAATATTCCAGCCAGTAATCATCAACTGCTTCGACAGAGAGTCTCTTCATTACCCAAGGAACAGGTGCTATCCTCGGACGTATATGCGATGAGTCATACCATTTAATGTAATTGTTGGTAGACTTCGTCGACGCCCAGTCTCTTGGATGGATATGGTGTAAATAATAATCCGTGCTGATTTCCCACAAAAGAGGTTGGTATTGCGAGAAAACATAGTTACCAAGAAACAGATTGTAAGCCTCCTGGCGCTGACTGTCAAGAAAAGAGTTGTTATAGTACCTTTTGAAACTCTCAATCATGTCTCGAGAATGACTCGTCCATTGATTTATCTTTCTATAAGTTTCCATAGTGTTGACAAGCTGTGAACCACCATACTGGACTGCTATCGTGTCACCGTGATCATGCCACATATGCGTAAAGAGATTAACTGCGTCTGTATCGTAGTCAAGCGAAGTATTATCGATGATACCCAAAGCATGAAGCTGGTAACCCAATGCCTTCTTGCCAATTACGAATTGCGCAGCGTTTGTCCTGTCAAGGCAGTCAATGCAATTCGTTCTCCCGACGCCATTCTGTATCTGCATTTGGCCGGTGATGCCATCTCCGTTCTGGAAAAATCCTGTTGTGGTGACGACTGATTCTGCAATTAGCTCCAGATTGCCGATGACATCGCCCCCCCGAATTTTCGACGCACGACTCATATCCCAGGCTTTGTGAATGATTTTCTTCCCTAGAGGAAGGAATTGGTTCAAATATGCAATAGCATGAGTGTACTCTTGTAGCAGTTTGGATTCCCGTGGCTGTCGCTCTTTGGATTTGATCAGGTTCACAACGTAGATTGGGGCACCGTAACGCTTGAATAGGTTATCAAAATGCAGCGCAGCCGCTCCGTAGAATGGGTCCACCAGATTGAGTTCGATTGGAGGCTTCGGAGTTACTCCTGTTCCGTCTTGAGTCCAATAAAGAGGAATACTCCCACGATGTTGAACGTAAGAAGTATACTGTGGATTGCAGAAAAGTCGTGGTCCAGGAGAGTGAAATGAGGTGGTGAGGGATTCGGATACGATTTGCTCAGTCTCTACATCGTTGGCGACGTAACCCTACTCGAGGAGTCAGTTCAAAGTCACGATCGTGAACTAACATTTTGTCCAATTTGACCAGGATGGTAGCATACCAAATCATTTGCGCCGCGCTTCAGGAATCGAGCTCCCGCAAAATGTCTGGATCGTCTGGCAATGACGGTGATGTGCGCTGTGCGACCATAGATAGAGAGCGCTATGCAGCGTAAGTTTGTGAATGGCAGGAAGTAGGCAGTAAGACTTACCAGCTTGGTCCACATATCCATGAATTATAGGACGGCACCAGTCGTAAGCTGCATCCAGGCCTTTGATAGCTGGCTCAATGAGATACGAATTCCAAATAAACATGGTGTTTAAATCATTGTCTAACGAAGGCGGTAGCCCTTTGCCAAGATTTTCCCTCTCTCGTTTTATGTTTTGCTGAAGCGTCCTTGTTATATCGTATGAGTAGCTGTAATAGAATGATTTTGTCAAGTCCATGTTGTTCATTATACTTAAAAATCTCTGCTCATTCGCGCTGCGTGAGGCGGGTTTGACTTTGCCAGGAACGAGCGGGACAAGCTCAGTTCCTTCAACCTGATATATGTAATGGCCACCAACCATAGCCACAGTACTTTTCTTGGTGATCAGTAGCATGTAATAAGGTCCTGTGAATTTAATAAACCCAATGATGCCCCATGTTGTACAACGTAGTTTAATGCCACCTGTGCCCTTGTTACCATCATCTATTGTGTCCAGAAGCTGATTCATCTCCTTGAGATCGTATGTAATATTGTCATCTGTCAAACTTAATTCCGCTCCCTCAAGGGAGCGGTCAATTTTTAGGATGCGATATCGTTTCTCGCTCGCATCGACACCGACAACGTAATATCTACTAGCAGTTTCATAGAGACTGAACTTGTGCATTTTGTGAAGGAGAGCTCCATCTGCGTCGTCGGTTTTAGCCTCCACAGCATCGTTGGCTGATGGATGTGGCATCTGATTGACATGATCAGAATTCAATGATTCTGAGCATGCCCGTGTAACGGCAGACTCGTCTTCGATGTTCGGGCATGTATGTGTAAAAGCTTCTTCTGATTGTAGATCTTTACTAAGAGAGACCTCCGTAGTACCATGATTCCGAAGTCGTGTGAAAGTTGTCGTTGGCACGCTGACCCTGTCTGCTTGTGTTGTGGTTTGTTGGAGAATCGCTGTGGGATTTACTTCTGTGGTGGCTCCAGACATAATTGGTGAAATCTCTCATGTCTGCTTATTTGACGAATTTTGATTCTGCATACAAAGATATGTGAGCATGTCAGTTGTTTTGTGACGGAAAATCGCGGGTTTGCACGCGTGAAGCATGAAATTGCTGTGACGGCTACTCTGTTGCAGCTTTGATCCGTTGCGCTGTACATGAGAAATTACCTTCGCATGTATGATGTGGCCCCTTGGGCCTTCTACGTTAAACCTGATAAACGATCACTCCCAATGGGCCTCTCGGCCTTTGTTAAATCGAGGTATCGTTAACTCAAGGTTAGTCACGTGGCTCAAGATCCGTCACGTGATAGTTACCCTATATGGAAACACATTGTCATTGTGAGAAACCCATAAGAGCCAGACCCCGAGTAGCAGAATAAAATAAACTTGTGTTATGGATTAGTCTTTGACTAATCGTGGATAGATAAGCGGCAAGTCTGGGATGATTACTTGAGACTCCCCCCACTGGGCGTGGAGGTACTTAAACAGCTAGGAGGGCATTCTTGTCCTTTCTCTTTCTTTCCTTCTTCTTTAGTTTTATTGATAACCATTTCCTCTCGCTCATACATCCAATATCCGTGACGAACCCTCACAATCAATAAAACTCCTTTCGCGACCGGACCGCCCGCGAAAACAGGAGGAGTAGGGTCCCTCAACCAACCATTCGAACTGTGGTGATTCAGGGCTGCAGGGAGGAGAGGGCGATTGTTGCCTCGAATCCGCTGCGCTGAATTCTCAGCTTTGGGAAGGGGACGTGTCATGACCAGTACCGCCTGGTGGGCAATGCACTATATAACCATGATCAAGCTGCAGACGTGCAACTTGGTCACTTGACCTTTGATGGGCGGAACGGGTGGTTATGCGTTTCTCACACCGTCTTCTTCATCTCAACGCGCAACCAGCCAAGTTATCGATACAAGCCAGACCTCTTTCTCAGTACATGCAGGGGTGTGGTGGTGGTGAGGAGCGGTACAAAGAAAGTTCTCCACTAGGTCTCCACTATCTTTGAAAATAACGGAAGTCACTTTTCTGCAGTTGCTAGAACAGAACAGACACTCCTCCCTGCAGCCCTGAACCCACAGCTCCGAATAGTTGGTAGGAGGACCCTAAGCATCTGTGTGAATTTGTCGCCGACTTACGTCATTTGCTGCGGAAGGTCGTCCTGGGGCAATCTTTGGCCCTGCTAACCGATCACGTTGGCTTCGGTGCACTAGGTTGACGGGGGCAGTACTACCGAAGTAATTCTCCCCCCACCCCGACTCGAACTCGGGGCCTCTAGGCAACTTGGTCAAGTGTGAGAAACGCATAACCACCCGTTCCGCCCATCAAAGGTCAAGTGACCAAGTTGCACGTCTGCAGCTTGATCATGGTTATATACATACAGTGAAACCTGGTTTAAACGATACCGGTATAAACGATATCCTCGACTAACCGATAATTTTCCAACCTCGATTTGGTTTTGTTAGGGTTGAACGATAAACCTCGATATTACGATAACGATAGCAAATCGCCCAAAAAAATTGCTGATATCGTTCAAACGAGGTCGGAAAAGCTAAAATCCGCCCCATAATTTTCCGTTCCTCCCACATATTCTTGCATGAGAGTGACGAGATACCGGTCTCAAAGAGTCAATTCAAGACAAAACAACGGCCTTTCTTACCACCTCAACGCCAGTCATTGACTCTCGTCGCTTGAATTGTATATAGAATATCAATTTAGAGCCATGGACGAGAGAAATTCACGCATGTGTGTCGCATTTCAACGTCGTGATGAGGTTCACCACTACGTGACTCAAAATATATTCAGCGTGAAGCTTGTGGATATGTGTTGCACGCATTGTCCTTTGCGTTCGCAGCGTTCATGGAGGCGAAAGGCTTGCAGGGCCAATGATACGACTCTGCTCAATCATACAACACTTCTACTCAATGAACCTGCATTCCCATGGCCAACAACATCTTTATCATGCATTCTATGTTCTCATGACAAAGTGTTTTTCCATATAGGGTAACTAGCACGTGACGGATTTTGAGCCACGTGACTAACCTTGAGTTAACGATACCTCGATTTAACGATGGCCGGAAGGCCCATCGGGAGTGATCGTTTAAACCAGGTTTTACTGTAGTGCATTGCCACCCCAGGCGGTACTGGTCGGCGCACCACGAAAAGTCGGCACCACGGCGCGCACGGACCCCCCAGAAGGCCGAGATCGCGGCCAAAACAGCGAAGGTGGATCAACGAGGGGTCTCATTGGCTGCAGCGTTCTCAGCGGCAATGGCACGCTTTTAGAGTGTTGATGACTTTTGCAAGGGGTATAGAATCTGCTATGAATCTGCTCTATACGTGTAGACTAACTGTCATGACCAGTACCGCCTGGTGGGCAATGCACTATATAACCATGATCAAGCTGCAGACGTGCAACTTGGTCACTTGACCTTTGATGGGCGGAACGGGTGGTTATGCGTTTCTCACACTAACTAGGTCAGCGCTGTGACGGTTACCCGTAACTGCTCTGTCCGTCGTTTGCATGTACCTATATATCCCGCACTAAGCTGGTCCTCATCAGCTTATTAGTGTTCTGACCTTTTGGTCGGGTTGGCACTCACACCCGCTACTTACCTCCCAAGGTAGAGTAATTATTAAGGTAGGTATGACCTGTGAGAAACGCATAACCACCCGTTCCGCCCAAAAGGTCAAGTGACCAAGTTGCATGGCAGCAGCTTGATCATGGTTATATAGTGCATTGCCACCCCAGGCGGTACTGGTCGTGACAGACATGACCTCTCGAGCACTCCTGACATCTGACAGAAGCACTACGTAAGGTCCTTTCCATTGTGTTAGTTCTTACTTAGTTGCGTGCAGTCATGGCAAATTCGCTTCCGAGCCATTCGCAGCTGTTGTCTTCACTCATTACCTCGCTTCATAAGGAATGTTCAATCCAGCAATCCAGTCAGGCTGACGATGCGCAGCCCAAGCCCGAGTCGCCTCAAAATGACATAACATCAAGACACCGAAGCCTACTTCTTACACTTCATGTGCTATTCCCCAGTATTGTCTTGCCAGCCCTGGAATCAGTAGACAGTCAACTTGTTGCGAGATTGCAGCTTAAAGAAGACATGTTCAACTGTGAGCCTGGCCCCTGCCTCATGAACACATCCGAAGGTCGCGTCCGGGAGTATTTCCAAGTCGAAGACGAGTCATCGATATTTGGCCAAAGTAGCTTTTCAGCTTATGCTGTTCAACCGTCATCACTATCGGCTGCAATTCAGCTGCCGGAGCCGCTTAGAATCAACGCGATGTCGGATGTCAATATTGTACATCTTACGGCTTGGAACTGTTCATGCGACGATTTTCATGGCAGCAAGGTCTACCATCGAACGGTCGATGAGAGACGGGGTGTCCATGCATCAAATGCATATAGCTCTGGCTTATATGGGAAGCCAGGCGCCAATGGAGAGGAAATGGCTTGCTGCACGCATCTTCTGGCTTGCCTAGTCGTGGAGATTTTGACAGGATCGCAGACCAATTCTGCTGAAAGCGTTGTCTCCAAGCCCGAAATAGCGACCGTCATTTCCGGTCTTCGAAACAGATTTGGTTAAGCACAGCAAGGCGTCAATTGTGTATTTTCAAGTCACATTGAAAGGCAGCGGTGGCACGATGGCCGCGAGGTTGGAACATATTTCTGACCGTCGTTGTGTCTTTTCTTTTTTTCGAGTCATATATGGAATAAGTTCAATGTACAAATGGCGGGATGCCCGTTTGAGCCTTATGCCACCCCCAGATCAGTTGTTTAGCGATGAAAAGATAGCCACGCTCGTCCGCTTCCAATAGTTTGAACAACAAGGCTACTACTTCGCCTCTTTTCCATCCTTCTGCGCCTCATCATTGTCTTTCCCGCCACCCAAAACATCTTCTTTGAGCTCATCTTTGTTCCCAGTCCCATTCTGTTTCATTTCTTTATCATCTTGTTGTTGTTGTTGTTGCTGTCTGTTCTGAATTTTGTTTTCGATGAGATCGTGGAAGGCGGTGATGGCTCTTATCAAACTGCTGAGATATATAGCCATCAGTTGGTCGTTGGTCTTAACACGCATAGAATACGCTAGATCGCCGCTACCACCCTGTTTATTCCCCTCGGGCGTCGATAGATTCGGTAGGAGGTTGAAGACGTCTTGTAGATTACCGAGAATCGCGTGATTTACTGGTAAATGTCCATCCAAAACTTTCTGCAAATAGGCACCAATGTCTCGTAGCCGCAAATGAAGCCCCTGTAGCGATCGGAGCTGATTTGTGACGCGTGTTGACAAAGTACCGACAGCAACATCTCGTATATCTCTCAGTAAATGCTCGACGCCGATTTCCTCTGCCTCCTCGGCTTCGATGATGGACGGAGTATGGACGAAAGTTCTGGACGTCGTAGTACCGTCCTTCAGTTTAGTTAGCATATGCATAGAAACTGACATCATTGAAAAGTGTCCGGAATCGCGCTTGCTCAAGAAGCGCAGCGCGGTTGTGCGTGCACTGAGCGGAAGTTGGAAGGGGTTCGATGACCTACGTCTTTGATTTCCTCGACAGCAAAGTAAGCATCAGTGGGCACACCGGATTCTTTCGGCTGAACATCGATGATGACTAGTAATGGATTGGGGGTGTAGCGCTTGAAGAGCTCATTGATCTCTAGATCCGATGCTCGGAGTTTGGGCCCAGAATGGTACCATCCGACCAGCTTTTCTCGAGCATTCACTTTTTTGAACATATCATTCATAGACTCAACGTAGTTGTGATCTAAGAACCAAACAGAGGGGTCTTTTTCGTCCTCCTCAAATGGTACTGTAAATCACTAAAAGTAAGCAGACCAGCATATCGAATTGTGAGGGAAGAAGGTAGTGAGTGACTCACCTGCGAAGCTGTTCGACACTCTCACATTTTTTCCATCATTCAGTCCCAGCAGGACACCCACCACCCGCCTTTTCCTTTTGTTCTGAGCCGTGCGATTGTAGTGATCGACCGCAGACAGGAGGACCAGAGGGGCAACAGATACGTTTCTGGTAACGAGAGAGAGCGTTTCTGCAGTCGTGGTAGGCATCGTCTGTAAGGGGGTCGGTCGCCTTGTCAAACACAATAGACACGGGAACTAGGCTGCGAGAGGTCTGAAAGCTGTTTGAGAAAAAATTGCAGCTTAGGAGATTCCGGTCAGCAGTGCCAGCCGGTGCTTGCGGATAAAGTACTACAAATACGATGCGTCGGTCTGGCTGCCTTCAAGCTTGTAAGCTTGCTAATTTGGCCGGGTACTCGCGACGATAAATGTGATGCCTAGACCGTACGGCGCGTCGCAACGCAGTGTATCGTATGTCTGATCCGGTGTGTGGCCGTCTTTGAATACCTAGGTCGTACGTGGGCAAGGCCAATGATGATTGATGGCTTTGAAGATGGCAATGGCCTGTCGCCTACCTATGTACCTAGCTCTGGGATTCGGGAGTACATACTATGTACATACCTCTAGCATATAGCCCGATTGCAGGCTGTCGGCTTTATCACGTGCAGCTTACTTCTCCGCACCATCAAATGTCCGCACCATCGTCGCGCACGGCAAAACACACGTGTGACGTGAGTCTTGAGTCCTTGACTCTACAACTAGCCTTTCCACGCCCAAGCTACACACTTCCTCCCAACGTTCTTACCGCCATCGCTGTCATCAGTGATCACCGCCGTTACCGCCATCACCACCATTACAATGGAGTTCAACGAATAGCACGTTGAAACGCTGCTGAAGGGCCTCACGCCCTCACCGCCCTCATCGTCTCACCGCCGCCGTGGCAGGCGGAGGTTATCACCATCGAAGACGACGCTGCGCGGGCGGACCCCATCACCATTGATGATGACACTGAATCGAACTGCGACCTACAGCAGAAGGAGGTGAATCTGGAGGATATTGAGAAGATGAAGGTCGAAGAAGACGATTGCGGCAGCGAAGACGAGGGCTCTCTCGGCCAGCCAGCCCTTCCACAAGAGCAGACGTTCGCCTCGCTCCGGCTGGAGTCTTATCTACACGACTTCGCCGTGCCGCTTGGTTTCGACGTCGCTCGGTCGAAGTGGTATGGCAGGAAGAACGATGCCTCTGGCAAGATGTCTAGGCTGTACTTCCGCTGCTGTCGTGGTCGTAAGCAAGATTGCCGGCGCAAGGCAGACTCACGGCGCCACACGATCAAGACCGAGTGCAAGTGGAAGGTGGCTGCAGTAGCGAGCGTCTGATCCTTCTGACTTGACCGGTTCCTTCGAACTCCGTCTTAGCCAGACGATGATTCATAATCACGGACCGAGTAATCCTAATGCCCTTGTCGTGCACCGCCAGCGCAGTCAAAAGAATCATGAAGCCTTGGTGGCTGAGCTGTCCGACGCTGGCAACCCTGCGCTTGTCCTTTAAACTGTTCATCAAGCGCGAGCATGGTGTCATCATGAAGAGAAAGGACATTTACCCTCTCCTTTGGCGCCGTGGCCTTGCAGAAAGGAGAGTGATGAACCAAGCAGAGCGTGCCATCAAACTCCTTGAAGACCACGGATCCACGCTCCAGCATGACATCGAAGAGAATACCGGCCGCCTCAAATCAATGAGCTAGCGTGCATCCACGGAACCTCAAAGACGTCCTGGAGGCGCCAGACGTACTCACCATGGATACCACGTTCAGAACAAACAAAAACGAGCGACAGGTTTTCAACGTCGTGTCTGCCACGCAGTAGATGGAGCGACAGCTGCACTGTATTCCCCATCGGCGAGGCAGATACGACGTTGAGAACCTGTCGCTCGTTTTTGTTTGTTCTGAACGTGGTATCCATGGTGAGGACGTCAAGAGCCAGACTGCGTGCAACACCAATAATGGCTTTCTGCCGGAGGGCTAAAGTGCTCTGCGGCAAGTGCTGTCACAAAGGAGATTGTACACGCTGGGGCAATCTGACAGACGCTAAACTTGAGGCCGCTCAGAAGGAGGAGTACGCACGCCAGCAGACGGAGAAACTCCTCCTCGCTGAGGCCTAGAGTCGGAGTGTCTGTTCTGTTCTAAACTTCTACCAGCTGCAGAACATTTTTCGTCCGCGCGCTAGCTGCTGTTAGTGCACAGGCGGTCGCGCCATACATTTTCTTAACAGTACTCGAAAAACTCTGATTTCCACGTCAAAACGATCAACAGTATCGCCACGTTGCCGGTTCGCC
>SRQH01000803.1:0-10510 GCA_018360345.1 Claviceps sp. LM84 group G4
GAGGGTCCACCTGACTCCGACGCTGACCAATCGCTATCGATTTCAGTCTGGGACCCACTTAGGCAGGGTAGTAGACAGGGGCCTTGGGAGGGTAGGAATTACTATACCCTCGTGTTGTAGGTACCTATGCGTCAACAGTCCGACTCAACACAGCAAGCAATACACGGCGCAGAGTAAACTTCACAACGCAACAAGCAGGTTAATGATCAGCCGCAAGATCTAAGTGCCGTCTGCACACGCTCCTCTTTATTGCCCATTGCTTCTGCCTCTGCTTTAATTTTAATCATTCATCCTCGACATATCCATTGCGGACCAATCAGCGATCGCGAGAACAGCATTGCGAGCTTTTTGCACTCTAGCCGAACATCGTGATAGAATCTCCGTCCTGAAAGGGAGCGGTCTCCTACTACGCCGCAGACATGAGTGGCGGTTGGAACACCAGTACGCTGTTTTCTGCCCAATTCGCTAGCTGACTGAAGATTCTAAACAAGCAAGAAAACAGTCGAGTCCGATGCGGTTTGTCCATGCACAAGCGATCCGCTTCATCAAGAGCCATGCTGACCAAACCATCCAACTTGCTTGTTTTGTCTGTTCTTTGTTATTCTATATAATTAAAGGGCGTCTTCACTTCCCTTATCGAAAACCTAGGGGTTAAAGACGTTCAGTTTGAAGAGCTTCTCACCCTTGATCCATCGGAGCTTGTGACGCTGCAACCGATCTACGGAGTCATATTCCTCTTCAAGTACCCGACCGACCGGCCGTATGCTTCATTAGACGGCCCAATCGACGGCAGCTTTGATCACGAGGCCTCGCAGCAAATCTTCTTTGCCCGCCAGACGATCCAAAATGCGTGTGCGACGCAAGCTTTGCTCAGCGTGCTCATGAACAAGACGAGCGATGGCGTCGAGATTGGTACTCAAATGCAGGACTTTCGAGACTTCGCCATGGTGTTACCGCCGGATTTCCGTGGCGAGGCGTTGAGCAACTCTGATTTGATCAGGACGGTGCACAATAGCTTCGCTAGAAGCAGTCCCTTTGCCGACGAGACGCAGGGTACAGGCGAGCCAGAGGATGCGTTCCACTTCATTGCGTATACACCCATCAACGGCACTTTGTACGAGCTGGACGGCTTGCAGCCAGCTCCTATCTCCCATGGGCCGTGCGACACGGACTCGTTTCCCACCAAGATTGTCGACGTGCTGCAGCGCCGCGTCGCTCGCTACGAAGCAACCGAGATTCGCTTCAACCTCCTCGCCATGTGTCGGGACCTGCGCATACGAGCCCACGAGTGTGGCGACGACGAGCTCCTGGCTAGGGAGCATCGAAAACGCCGCGACTGGTTCTTTGAGAATGCTCTGCGCCGACACAACTTTGTTGGCTTTGCCGGAGAAGTGCTAAAGGGGGTGGTGGCTAAAAAAGTGAGAGAAGGCGGGGACGATTCTTCTTTGGATGCATGGGTTGACCAGAGCCTACAGCGGATGAAGAGCGGCTAGGAATATGTTGACAGAGAGAGAGGGGTGAGAATGGGACGGAATTGAGAAAGCATGCAGACGAACGAAGGATCGAGCTGATTGTTTCTTCTGTTACTCCGTGTTGCGGATACACAGGGGGTGTTTTCACGCGATAGTATCAGCTTTTGGTGACATGGTTGCACAACCAAGCAATCTACGAGCCAAAATGAAAAAGGAGACGAAACCTAATCCATATGAGACTACCACCATCTACGTCCTCCTAGCTGTAGAGAGGCACCTCGATGGCCACGGAATCTGTGTGCGTGTTTCGCCTTCAACAATGCCATAGTCTATAATTCTTTGCGTGTTGATCCCCCTTTTTCTCCTCGTCATACATCCCAGTATGTTCATTGGCTGGCTGTGGAATAGTCGTTGGATATAGTCTTGACACGCGTCATGAGTATGGAGTCATTGCCATTTCCACGGTCGTCGGAATCCTCAGCTACATGGTCAACATGCCGGTCGCTTCGTTTAGCCCGGATTGCTCTGACAAACCATGGGCGGCGGCCGGTGCCCTTCCATGTCCAGTATTCTTTCAAATCATACTCTCGGGGCTCGAAACGTCCTCCGCTGACGTAGACAAGGATGCCTACAAGGCCATTCAGAACAGTGTACACAAGAATTCCACTACCAAGAAGTAGGTAGAGTCAGCACTCGAGGCTTGCTTTGCATGACAGGTAATGGATTCAAAGTAGCAGTGACTTGGACTTACGCTATCAAGCCATAGGCAACACTGTAGCTAAAAGGGATGAACGCCATGACCACAAATGAAGGAAGCGCATCGCCAACGTAGTGCCAGTTGACTTGTGTGATCTGCCGTATCATCATGCAACCAACCTTTTGGTGCCCATTCAAGTCAGTCAAGTCGATGGTCTTCCAGAACACAAGTCTGTCAGGGGATGTTCTTACCATTACAAGTGTGCAACCCGTCGCCCAGGGGGGCAAAGAGGCAAATATGGGCGCAAAGAAGATGGATACCAGAAAGCACAACCCGGTGACTATGGCTGTGATACCTGTTCTACCGCCTTCGGCTATCCCTGCACCACTCTCGATGAATGCTGTCACAGGAGAGCACCCGAACAAGGCGCCGACGGAAATGAAGAAGGCATCTGTGCAGTATGCCAACGTGGAACGTGGGAAGTCTCCGTCCTTCTGATCGACCACGCCACAGAAACGCACCATGGAATAGAGCGTGGCGGTAGCGTCAATTATGTCCACGTAGAGAAACGTAAAGATGGCGAGTACAAAATGAGATCCGGTGTTATCGAAGGTCCAATCGATCTGATTCAGTGTCCTGTGTATTGGGTGCCATGTGACGATCTGTTTGAAGAACTCGAATCGCGAATTGCCTGTCTCGTTATCTGGAAAGTAAGTGACAGATGTGCCACGACTTTATTTGAAACCCATGGAAGAAAAGAAGTCAGTCTTAGAAGATTGGACTGGACTCCTGGAGTAAGAAGTAGATGCATGGGAAGTGGAACTCACGGCCACGAGATTACCGACACCAGAGCAATACCAACGATGAAAGCATATTTTATGCGGTACGCCATTAGAAAGGCCGTGACGATTCCACCGCAGAATACGGCAAGCCATAACTGAGGAATTTGGTCAGCGGATGTGTAGCTGAGAAGAGTCCAATGCCATGGTATCGTCCTATATTACGTGCCTTGGGATTTGTCATCTGGCCAACTTCACACGCTCCGGTTGTTTTGCTGAGAAGCTCAGCAGGGCAGCCTCCCAAAGCAAGAGGTGTTGCCAAACCACCTCCAGTTATGGCTCCGATACCTACAGAGTACGAGAGGCCAAGCTCCGTCAAGAACAGTCCGATGCCGACGCCTGTGGCAGTTTTGAGCGTAGATGGAATCACTTTCACAAGCCACTGTCTCATCCCTGTTAGAGCTAGGACGATGAATATGATACCCTCGAGAAACACTGCAGTGAGAGCGGTCGAATACTTGGTATTACCACTTCCATTGACACCGACGACCTAACGGCGCTTAATCTGGTTAGGAATTTCTTCTGAGAAGAGATAGCTTTGGATAAATCTGGAGGAGCAGAATAGCTTGCGCACCTGAAAAGCAAAGTATGCGTTGAGCCCCATGCCTGGTCTGCGATATGGAGGTCAGCTGGGCTTTCGGATATTGACTGAAAGTTGACTTCAAGATCTGTCTGTGACTCTGTACATACGCAAGCGCAACGGGGAGGTTCGTTGCAAGACCAAACACCAGAGACGCCATGCCAGAGATGGCCGCTGTAGCGGTGATCAGATCGCGGCGAACGACTATCCCTCAGCTTTAGCATAGGATCAAAGACTTGACACATGTAAATATTGAAGAAGACGCGATTCTCCAGGCGTACAAACCTTCTTTGCATGCACTAAACTCAGGTATAGTGTCGCATTCGGCCTTGACGCGCAAGTTACAAACGCAGGGACCCCCAGTTTGCGAAAGTAGAGATGCCTATTGCATGTGAGTAAAGACTGGAGTTCCGAGTCCCTGTACGTGAGACGTATAGAGAGAAACTAACATTTACCGAGATGATATACGCCATTGTGGCAAATGTAGTTAGGCCGGCTCGGATCTCCCTACAAAAAGTTGCGTTTTCTAGACAAGCGGGCTAACACTACATGTTAGTGATGGCATCTGTGTTCCGCGGTGGACTTATACCACGAACGTGATCACTATCGCTGAGACGAAAGTAGGACCCAACACGAGACTTTGCGACCCATCCATTGATGGACCCGAAGAATTTACGCATTTCTACCAAAACATTGGGTCGCCCTTGCTTCGAAGGCGTCGTCATGATACTGATGATGATGATCAGATGATGATGATGATGATAGGTTGGGCTGTACTGGTTCTGGGTTGTCGTGAGTTGTGGCATGAAGGCTTGTCTGCCTCGTCCCTTGTTGAACGATACTGGCTGTCACTGCGACACCAATGCGACATGAAGGAGCATGGATTAGAAGAAAGAGAGGGTAGAGACTCAGGAGAAAGGCAAGTAAAAGTATCTCGGATGAGTCGGCGGGAGAGTCGCCAAACGAGGCACCTCACGCGAAGATGACACTGACGGGCAGCTGCGCGAGCCGTTTAGTGACGGAGCCGGTAATGCTACGATGTGCGTTTTGTCCGCCCGAGATGGCTGGCAACGACTGGTGGTACTCTGGCCGCCTCCTGGAATGCCGATATTCAGAACGGTCTGACAAGATCCTCACGGAAGAGGCACACATGCTGTACACGAGCGTAGCCCATGCATGATACGACCTCTCGCAGAGGCCCTAGTCAAAGTCCAGCCACTAGGCTCCAGGATGCCAAGCCTCCATGTCTCTACTTGTCTGGTATCATCCTCTGTGTTACTTCGTTGGAGACAACTCAGCAGAGGAAAAAGACTCGACCCCCCTTCGGCCCTGTCCCCAAGGCACTGATCAGTGATGGCGTGCCAGCCATGAGCCGCGATAGTTTTGGACCAGATAGAGTCCATGATCCATCTGTCCATGTTCTGTACCCTCGCCGCACTTTGCTAGAAAGGATAACTAAACGCGGAAGAGTGTCAGATGCTTGACCCCTCTATGATTACTTGGTGCAAGCGACTAGAGTCTAGACGCCTATTACTACCCGATTCCACACCACAGCCTGCGAGCGACGCGTCAATTTATGTCACTTCACATGGAGTCATGGAATCATGGGCGACTTTCCCTCTTTCCGTATCCCAGAAGGGGGGTAAGATGGTCCTGAAACATTTCCAATAGATAGGGAAGTGCGCAGTCGACTTACTCTGCTGGTACAACTGTTCCACCAGCCAGCTGCAAGAAGCCGGCCCAGGCCAGACCATGAGTTCGTCATGGATGTCCGCGAGAATTTGGGGAACTCTCACAGTCAGGGGAAACACTGGGGAAAACGGCCAGGGACCGGAGATAGCCGAGAGCCAGCGGGTGATATATCATGCCCTGATATTATCAGAAGGCGATTCATTTGTTTCGAGGGGGCATGTGCTAGAAAAGGACTGTGGTTCGGACGCAAACTTCCGAACTTGAAGAACCCCTCCTTTTAGACTTTTAGTAACGGTTTAGGTAGAGGAGGCATGAGTCCGAAGTGAGCGAGTAGCATGCACGAGCCACCAACGAGTTTCGATCTCGTCCGCGGGGAGAGACTTGTGCTCGAACCTCGCTTAATATATCTGGCCCATACATAACGGGCTTCGTTTGAAGGAAAACTTCTGTTGTAGAAAAGCAATACGTTCTCTCACAGGCCTAATCCTATCAGTTCCAAGCTCCCGGTAGTCATCAGTCTACTGGCCAGCCTATCTTCTGCTTCAGGCTATCTTCCGTAGATGCGTTCGCTGAACCCCTGATCAATCACTCTTGCTCAAAGTCTTACTCTTCACTGGGTGTTGATTGTGTTACAGGAAGGTACCAAGAACCTTGAGTTGCCGCGTCATACTTCTAGGCCCCCCCTGTCATCCCCATTTGGGCACAGACAAGACTGTTGCGGAGACGAATGGTTGGCGACGTATCGGTTCCTGGTTCTCTACGAATCATTTGAGTTAGCTAGGAGGGCAGAACAAGGGTTGTTCATCAACGTTGAAGATACCGAAAGCCTTGCGAATCGCAGATCATGGTGTTGAACCGAACCAGGTCAAGGTCGTTGAACACGTACGCGCAAAAATACCAGCTCTGCTAAAGGCTTCTTCCTCCACTGCAATTGTTAACTCTCTGCCACCTCCAAGCTTCTCGAGTCTCCAAGATTCTCATCTAAGCAATTTCCTGTCGTTTCATAATCCCTCAAGTCTTTCCTCCAATCCCTCCGATCAACCCTCTCCCGCCGCCCGCGTTTGTCGCACTTGAATTTCGTGTCTGTCTGATGTGCCGTTTCAGCAACCAGGAGCACCCGCGATCCGACACGTTGACGCAAACAGATAATTCTGAGGGACTCCAGTGCGGATTTGCCAGTCGAAGCCGGCAATATCGCAGCGAATAGTACCATCTGTATTCCATTACGTTCGCCATGTGGGATGTGACATGGACGGACCCAGAAAAGGAGTTGGTAGGGCAACACCGAGCAAGAAAGGACAAAGATGGAGACAGCAAGAATAAAGGAAGGTCGAGGCATTCTATGTCGACCACGAGTTCGAAAAGCTCAAGTCAGGCCCCATTGTCTCGTATTCGAGCGAAAGCAGAAAGACAGTCTTCTTCGTCGAAGGTGTTCACTACCACACGGGAGAATTATGCAACGTTAGGAAACATCACGCCTGGATCTTCGTCAAAGAACCTTTGTAGGATCGAGATGTCTGGTGGACTGGATGCGGGCATTGTTCCTTTGACGCCCGGTACTCTCCATTCTGCAACAAAGCACGGTACAGGCGATGAAGCTGTCTTAGCCAGTAGCCGTCAACATAGTACGGCCTCTCCTATGAGTATGTCTCTAAAAAGTGTCAACATTGGGCATTAAAGAAAGCTCTACTACTTGAGCAAAAAGCTACGCCATGACCAACCTTCTTTCGCCTACCGGCGTCTAACATGACTAACTCACACTTCGCAGCCATCTCGTCCTCTACTGGCACAAGCGAAACGTCGGGGTTGTATGGCGTATCATCTCCTGAGGCGAAAAGAATTGAACAAGGCGAGTACCCAGGAACAAGCCATGAGTATCAGAAACCATTCGAAAGACTTGTAGATGGTACCATGCGTCCCTCTGACCTACGGAGTCCCGCCAGACGATCGTTCAACTTCTCTCATGGCTTTTCGCAACAAATACCAAGAAGGTAACAGCCAAACAAAAGACACAAAGTCATCGCTTCTAGATGAAACGTTGTATAGCTGACACGGTTGTTTCTTGTTTTCAGGAACCTAACATACGCTGATGAATGTACCGTGATAAATGAAGATACTCGGGTCCATCAGGTTCCCCCGGCCAGATCGCCTCTCAGGCCTGGCCCCCATCAGCCTGAAGGATTTCAGGGGAAACAATCCACCAACGACGCCTCTTCCTGGCGCAAACCTAGAGATTGGACTCTGACGACGCTGATTCCTCCGCCGACTCGATCGGCTGCGACGGCCAGAGGCGATGAATCAATCCTCTCGAAAGAGCTCGTCAAGGAGGTAGAGGAAATGGCTCGGGCGCCGACAGCCATAGCATTAGCGAAACTCAAGCAACCGTACAACATAAGCATGAGCATAGAGGATCACGATAAACTTAGCCATGAGAAAGAACGATGGATGCTTTCCGCACTGCAGCATCTTGATCGAAACGGACAGCAATCAAGCAATGCTGTCTCGGAAGCAGCCGGTGCCGGATCGACGGGACAGGTAGAGCCGAGGCAAAAGCAAACGCATAATGTTTTGGCCTTTTACGAACCTCAATGTACGAGCACTCATACTTTCTCCTCTTCAGTCTTGCAGTTGTGTTGCAAAATTTCTGAATCCTGGTCAGCGTACTAACATGTAGGGCATTTTGTATGAGCAGTTTCAGCCCGATACCTGGCCGCATTCTGGCCGCACAAAGATGTCCACCATCTCTCGGACCGTCCGCTATCATTCAAGGCCGCGCCGAATCTCCATGCCATATTCAAGCCGTCAATATGCACACCCTTTCCAGAGCTCGCAGATTCGTTTGATGCCGTCCACTCCATGCTGCTGCCCGCGCTGTGCAAGGCCTCCGAGATGCCTGGCGTTCTACACAATATCCACAAATGTCTCAAACCGGGAGGATCGTTAAACTTGATCGTCATAGATTCAATACCCCATGTAGATGCCTTTGGGGCCAAAATGAGGGCCTGGTTCATGAAGAACCTTGTGCTCAATATCCGGCAACAATCGCGGTCCATCAATCCAAGCCTCATTCTGCCAGATCTCCTGTCCAAGACATCACTAAGGGCCACCGGGAGCATTCTGACCACGACGCAGTTCTATGCCAACCCTCAGAACATTGGCCGACACGGAGTGCAGCTAGACGGCACGGCGAGAAGCGTCAACGAAGATAAGGAACTCAGAGCTGAGCTGAGGAGCATCGCGGGACGTATCCTCTGGAAGGAGGTTTGGGGCCAGTTTGTGACCTCGGACACATGGTGGTGGGAAGAAGCCGACTGCATGCAAGAGTGCCTCGAGCTCGGAACTTTCTGGGAATATCATTTCGTGCAAGCCGTAAAAGCCGCCAATTGAGTCTTGGACTTGCATATACTAGACGCAGAAGCTCGGGTATGCAAAATATCCCGCTTCCTGAGCAGCGAAATATCCGATACAAGAGGAGAAGCTGAGCACCATCTGCGGCTCCACGAAAAACCCCTAACAGCTTCGTTAAGTGGACAACACCTTTTTCCATTATTGTCCATCTCTCGATGTGTGAAAGACGCTTATTGTCCTCCTCGTCCTTTCTCTAGCATCGCAATGCCACAGGCCAAGTCTTCCCTCTGCTGGCAATACCTACATGATGCAATTTTCGCTCGCGTTCGATGCAACGGGGAGCTCAGCCAGACAGGGCATCCAGGAGTTCAGGGGAGCGCCTACTCCGCAGAGGAGGGAGTTAAAAGAAAAGGAAATTTTCTACTCATCCTTGCTGGCCCAACTAGGTACGGAGTATCATATGTATCATATTTCCATATATGTATGTAGGTATATACTCCGTATAACAGCGGCGTCGATTTCAATAGGTAGGTACATATGTAGTTGTTGTTTCTTTTCTTTGGATAAAGAGAAAGAAATCTGCGTCCAATTAGCGCCCTCCAGTACGTACTCCGTAAGCGGAGAGGAACGGGGAGAGACAGAAACGAGTCAGAGAAAACCTAGGTACAGTACCTACTAGGCTGCAGGCAACTTGAGCAGAGCGTTAAAAAGAAAAGTGAGCCCATAGTAGGTAGGTATGTAGGTAGGTATATCATAATACGGGTATACCACATATGTGCGGAGTGTAGGTATTCCGTACGGAGTACGGAGTACATACATACCTACCTACCTAGGTATGTAAAAACAAAAAAGCGAAAGGCAACAAAATGAAAGAAAAGAGGGGTCACGTGGAGCCTCGCAAATCACGACGGATAATGTGGATAAGTTACATACGATCAATTCAGCACATCCCACAGTCCACTGCCCAGACATCCTTTCGTTCACATGTCGGCATGTCTGTCATTGAAACCGGACGCAATAGGTACTCCGTACTCGATAACAGACAGTAGTTCCGACCGCCCGGAAAGACATTGACGAAAAGGGGCGATCCGTCTTGCCATCGGGCCCCAGGGCCCAGGCGCGAAAGTCGAAGAGGATTGACAGTGGTATGCACCTACTCCGTAACAAGTAGTAAAGTAACAACCCGAAAAGAACATCACGATTTTGTGCGGAGATCTTCACACACTACCAAGTAGATACATATGTACACGTAAGAAGTACTTGCCAAAGTTACCATTTCAAACTTCGTGCCCCGTACGGAGCTCGGTACAGAGTATGTACAGTATGCTCGTCGGCAGTTTTTCGACCCAGCAGATGAACAGCCACACGAACGACGGAGTATTGTAGCCTGTACGGAGTAGCCACGGCGGCTTCCTCCCTACTATGCTAGGAGAAGGAGAGGCATCATCCGATTTGGAGGCCAAACGGTTGCTCTTCTGGAGTGCGCAAAACCACAGCAAAGCTTTTAATAAAACCACAGCAAAAAATGGTCGTCCCAATTCCATTAGCAGTTAGCAACACCTAATCCTAACCTGAACACCTAGCCCTAACCCCTAACTAACGACCATTTTTTGCGGTGGTTTTTAAAAAGCTTTGCTGTGGTTTTGCGCACGCGCTCTTCTCAGTTCTGAGTCTTCGCACCAACCGGGCCACTGCCTGCCGCGTGCATGTGGAGAAGCAAGCAGGGATAGGATCATACCTAGGTAGGGTGGTCTTCGGACGCTTGCTTTGCGGGAGACCTTAATGACCACCCTTATAACTGCTTAATCACCACCATGATAACCTAAAATGGTATAGTGTGTTTCTGGTACCCTGCTAGCGTCTGCACCACAGCCAATCATGC
>SRQH01000804.1:0-10479 GCA_018360345.1 Claviceps sp. LM84 group G4
CCCCCCCCCCCCCCCCCCGTCCTCTTATGTAGCAAATAATAAGCGCCCTCATCGGATCAGCACATGTGTTCATCGTTCCGGTTCTGACTCATTCCTCGAGTTCGTTCTGTCTCGCAGAAACATCATCTACATACCTGTTCGCCGGCTGGCCCGATCTGCTCTGACCATCTTGCTCTTACACCAACCAAATACCTAACCCAGTCTGCTGTTTGACGTCTTTTTGCACGCACAACCTCGCGCGAACTTTTGGAGCTACGATATACACGAAATCCCCTCATCGTTCAACTTGGCGACACAGATCGTCCGATTTAACACGCAGCCAATATACACTACCCCGCCTTTACGCTCTTCCTTCAAGATGTCTGCCTCACAGATCAACGATGACACGAGAAGTCAGTACTTGCCAGACCCCATTGCATTGAATAGTCTCTATCCCATGACAGGTTGTTTCTCTCGATGCGCTTCTCAAAAAGAAAGGAAAACTGACGTATCATATGTTGTAGTTCTCGGCCAAGACCCTCTGCTTCGCCCAGACATGCTCGCTGCTGATATTCCCATGAGCGAGGCTGCCATCCGGACCGTAGTTAAGGGGAGAAATGACGCCGCCGATATCATCATGGGCCGCAGCGACAGACTTCTCGTCGTCGTCGGCCCATGCTCCATTCACGATCCCGCCGCAGCCCACAAATACGCCGCTCTGCTGCACGACTTGTCAAAGAAGCTCTCAGAAGACCTTTGCATTGTCATGCGCGCCTACCTTGAAAAGCCACGAACGACTGTCGGCTGGAAAGGTCTGATCAACGACCCCAAGATCGACTCCTCTTTCCAGATCAACGAGGGCTTGAGAACGTCCCGTAAGCTTTTCGTCGATCTGACGTCCAATGGCATGCCCATCGCCAGCGAAATGCTGGACACTATTTCCCCGCAGTTCCTGGCGGATTGCATCTCCGTTGGCGCTATTGGTGCTCGTACGACTGAGTCTCAGCTGCACCGTGAGCTGGCTTCGGGCCTGTCATTCCCCGTCGGCTTCAAGAATGGTACCGACGGAAGCCTGGGCGTTGCGATTGATGCTATTGGTGCGGCCGCCGCCAAGCACCACTTCATGGGTGTCACAAAGCAGGGTTTGGCCGCCATTACGCGCACCAAGGGTAATGAGCACGGTTTCGTCATCCTCCGTGGCGGCAGCAAGGGGCCCAACTTTGACGAGGAGAATGTCCAGGCCGCCAAGAAGATGTTGTCCGAGAAGGGCCAGAAACTGGCCATCATGATTGACTGTTCTCATGGTAAGTTGTGCGCTACAGGACCCCAATACAACACATTGTGGACTACTATGGAATGTCTGCGCATATCAATCACCAAGTTCCCGCTAACATCAAGGTCAGGCAACTCCCAAAAGAACCACAACAACCAGCCCAAGGTCGCTCAAGTCATTGCCGAGCAAGTCAAGAAGGGCGAGAAGGCCATCGTGGGTGTCATGATCGAGTCCAACCTCAAGGAGGGCAACCAAAAAGTTCCTCCCGAGGGACCAGCCGGTCTCGTAGAGGGCGTCAGCATCACGGATGCGTGCATCAGCTGGGAGAATACCGTGACCGTATTGGAGAATCTGGCAGCCGCTGTTCGGGAACGGCGACGCGTCAATGGATCTGCGCCAGGTGCAGAGGCTCAGGTTAGCATGCTGGAGGAGGACTGATTGGGTTGTATGGGATCACGGGGGAGGACATGAAATTTGATAAAGAAATAAAGATGCTGATGTTCTGGAATTTTCGTTACGCCGACATGGTGAGGCGATTTGGAAGACTGATTCTTGCGATGATCAAGGTGAATCTGATGGTCTCTGCGCAATGGGACGACGCTTGAAGCATTCTTCTGCTGCATGGAGAACCAAACAGTGTGCGGAAATAGACAAAGGTCTCGGTTATTGGGATGACCAAATCAGACAGTAGTTCAGGGTTTACCCAATGGAATATATACAATGGCTTTTGAAACACACATGAGTTGGCAATACATACTCAAGACTCCCCCAACGCCAAGCAGACCCCCGTATGCCCAAAACCAAGCAACATCATCCTCACGGGGAGAAGGGTAAAGATAAAGATAAAGATAAAGATAAAGAAGAAGATGAAGATGAAGATGAAGATGAAGATGAAGATGAAGATGAAGATGAAGATGAAGATGAAGAAGAAGATGAAGATGAAGAAGAGAAAGAAGAGAGGAATAAAAAACCTCATGAAAAACAAGACACACCTACTGTCGCTCATTGCCCCACGGGAACATAACTGACACTCCCTCTCGACAACGCCGCTGCCCTTTGATCCCGCTGCTCAATAAACCGCTTCAGAGCCGCCCACCCCAGCAGACCCGTCGTGCCGAGGATGAAGGCCCAAACAATGATCCTGTCCTTGTTGCTATCCCGCTGGAAACACATAGTCACGACATCCTCCTCCTTAGCCTCCTTACAGAAGTCAATTCCCTGGTTCAGACAAAACGACTTGGTACATTCCGAGCACGAGGTGGACAGAGACCGCGGTGATACGTTGTTGCTCCGAGACCGCGTATCGTCGTCGTCGTCGTCGTTGTCGCGGCGGACTAGCGAATCGGCAAGTTTAGGCCCCGCGGACAATGGGCCTGTGAAGAGAGGGAGGGAGTCGGAGGAGAAGAAGCGCGAGAGGAGAGCGTGTGAGGAAGAATCCGATTGTTGTTGTTGGCTCTTGGGGCCGAGGGGAATGATGGTGCTGTTCTTGAAGCATGTGCATTTGCAGAAGACGGGCGCATCTAGGTATATAGGACGAAGGGTCAGGAATCAGGATAGCATCCGATGGGGTTTTAGGCAGTAGGCAAGAAAGTAAGAGAAGGGAATGAAGAGCTTACAGGCTGCGGAGGTGAGTGCAAAGAGGCTCGCCACCAGGGCCACGAGGAGTTGTATCCGCGTCATCGTGGCCATCGTGACCATCGTGGTGAGATGCTGGGCGGATGTATGGCACGTTGGTCTGCGGAAGATCCGAGGAGCTGTGGCCCGTGAGCGAACAAGTGAGTCCCGTTATAACTTACGTCCCGTTGATGATGGTTTACCAGGTACGCGGCGGTTCCCCACCTTTCGAGATGCGGACTCTCGAAGCCCAACCACGCTGTCTGGTTGGTCCCCGGCGTGTGCAATTCCATAAAAAAAAGCCGGCCCAATCCGCCAGTTCGACCAAAGATCTCATCACATTTGGACCCTTCGTGCAAACCACCATTGCCTTTTTTTTTTTCCTTTTGAGCCTCTGGTCTTCATCTCTTTTGTCTAGGCGCATTACCAGCTATCAACGCGGCGCAGAGAAAAGAAGGCCAAGAACACACAATGGCCCGGATATCGCGTATGCAGCGACTCGCCTCTCTGCCTTTCGCATCCCCCACGCCCTCATCCACCCGACTATCCCTCGCCGCCTGCCGAACTGCCATCTCGACCCCGAGCACAACCCGAGCCGCCAGCACAGGATGGCTTGGCAAGAAGCTCTGGAAAGGCGAGCCCTCTGGCCCCAAAGATGCGCACACGCAACTAGCAGCACCCTCCAATCTACCCGACGAGGCCCTCGAACGACTACCAGCCGACAGCCTCCCCGAGGCCATCCTGCATTCTCGGCTGCCTCTCCCACCGAAGCTGAGAGAAGTCACCCCCGAGGCGGACGCAGCCGCAGACGATGCAACCTACGTACCTGCCACGGATATCAGTGAACTTGTGGAGACAAGCCCGCTCAACACCTGGTGGGATCAGCCAGGCCACTGGGGCGAGGAGAGCGAGTTCAGGGGCTTCGCCAGTGTCGAAAAAGTCACAGACAAGAGCGTCATGGAGGTTTATCTCCGGCAGGCTACCATTGAGGCACTCTCTCTGCGGCAGCAGCAGGAGTCGCTCCCCTCTGCTGCGGGCTGGGTGACTAAGAAGTGGCGCGAGGTATCGCGGAGTGATCTCGACCAGATCCTTGCGGCGGAGCTCGTGGTGAAAAATGGACAGGCTTCTGTTGGTTTGGGGGATGCGGCGTTGATCGCGCAGCGCCTTGTGGTTGAGGAGGCTCAGGCGGAGGCAGAGGCAGAGGCGGAGGCGGAAGCAGAGGCAGAAGTTCAGGATGAAGTTCAGGCTCAAGCTGACGTAAAGGACGAGAGCATTGAGGCTGAAATTTACGAGGACGCTGAGACGAATGGGGTGGCTGCCAGGATCACGCCCGAGGAGGCCCAGGTAATGGTGAAGGCGTGGGATGCATCGTGGAAAGATGTCGTTGTGGACGAGCAGCTCAAATTTGCGGTACGTTCATCTCTATTTGCAGTCTACATGGGACTATGTTTTCACCACATACACACATACCCATAAAAACAGAAAGAAGGAGAGAGGAAAGGAGAGAAAGAAGGAAAGCAAAGACAAAGGGTCGTAGATGGGAGAGAGAGAAGAGAACAAGAGAGACACAGAGACACAGAGAAGGGACAACCTGCTAACTAGGCCACAGATCCGAAAACGAATCTTTCAAACAACCGGCGTCCTCGTCTCCGACGCCAGACTCGGCGCCGCCCGCACAATCAAGCACATCCTTACCCTAGCGGTCAAGAAGCCCACGCCTCCCAAGCTGGCGACTCTCCTGGAGGAACGAGGCGTTTTCCAGGAGCTTCCCAACTTCAAGCTCCACAGCCGCAAACTGGGCCCGATTGATAGGGAGACTGCCGTGGGACGATGGAAGGTGATTGAGCAGGAGCTGCAGAAGCGTGGCCTGCCAGTGACGGGCACGGCAGGGCTGCCGATGAACAAGGAGAGGCATAGGATGGAGGGCAAGGTTGCGTAAGGTGGATGGGATGAGGAGAGAGCTGGCTTATTCATGTATGAGTAGATATCCTGTATACATGTTGTGATGGAACAATGAAGCATTTGCTCAAGTGACGGCGATGATTGGAGCTTGTGATTTTAGAATGCGACTAGACATGGAGGCCTTAATCATGGAGGGGTCGGTAATTAATTACATAGTAAGATAAAGGATGAGCATGTTTGTAGGAGTATGGTAAATGGTGCTGGATTGGCACGTGTTGTTCCTTTTTGCACATGTCTTATTGACTGTCGCAGAACTTCTTCTCTATGTTTTTTACATCAGGACTCCAGGAGGGACCAGGACAAGCCGCGAATAATAATGTGGCGGTCCCTCTCACGTGCATGCGCTGGCCCTCGGCTCGCGCGCAACGAGGCAGCAAGCAGCAGACACCTCAGAGGCTCAGACCTGTGACATATGTACATATGTATGTACCTACTATGTACCTACCTTAGACCTACAGTACCTGATCATCCACCTTGTCCTCCATTTCTCTCTCCGCTTGCCATGCCATGATATCAGCGCCCGGCGCCAGCTCTAGCCTCTGTCTTGCTCTGATGGCCTGACCGTCCTTTACCAATTTACGCCTTCCCGTGACGTCCCGTTCCGTTCCGATCCCGACCGGTGTCGAGTTCTGTGCCGTTGTGTCGCAGCTTGCGCCCGTCTGTGAAAGCGAATGCCGCTTGTAGGGGCTGGCTCTGCTTGCTCCATCTGCGGTGGGGGAGTCGCTGCTAGCTGAGAGCTCTTGATGGCTGCAATTGTGAGTGCGTTGCGGGGGCATGGAGATTTCTGCTGGATGTATTAGCATCTTCTGGCTTCTCTGCTGGTCCTTTGTCTTGCTTTCCTGTCCCTGTTCTTGTCTGCTCGGTGCTTTGGCATGGCAAGCTGTGCAACACGAACCTCTGCCGTTTCCTGGTCTTGACTCTTGGCCCTTGAGTTGATCACAGTGTGCTTGCGTCGACGCTTGCTCTCTACCTCCATCATCCGTCCTTCATTGTGCGTTGTCAGCTGCACCGACTGACCTGCCTCGTGTCTTGAGTAGGATTCTCCCTGGATACTGCATCTCGACCTGCCCATGTCTTCCCGCGACGATGCCCCTTCAGCCTCGGCCCCGGCCCACGAGTCGCATGGTATGACGGGCGCGACTGGGCTGCCCTCAACTCACGCCAGTTTTTCGCCCGTCACTCTATCCGCAAACACGACGAGATCGGCTCGCCGCTCCAACATTCTCGTCCATCAGAAAAGTCCTCTGCTTCTTGCGACACCGCCCCAAGTCACACGCGCTCTTGCCTATAGCCATCCCTTCCTGCTGCCCTTGAACACATGCCTCGGCCTGCTGACATGGAGCACCGGCGATCCCTGGCAGAGCTTCTTGCTGCTGTCGGCCTTTTGGTTCACCGTGCTCTACGGAGACGTCGTCGTTCGGAGGGCCGGACCTGTCGTGATTGGCATCGCCATCATTGCCGCCATGTACGGCCGGAGATATAGTCCCTTGAGCAGCAGCGGCTGGGCTGACCCGACGCGATCACATCATGATCACGCCAACCCAAGCAGCACAGCGTCGACCGCCAACGCGACACAGGGTGATTCTGTCCCTGCGACGAAGAAGTCTCACGCCATGAAGCACCAGAGGGCATCTTCAGAAATCACAAGCACAAAGCATCAAAAGACGCTTGACGAGATCCTCGAGACACTCAAGGAGTTCACGGGACGGTGCAACGTCTTGATGGAGCCTCTCCTCGAAATGACCGACTTTCTCAGCACGCAAAGGACCCCGACCAGTGCTACCACGAAGCCTGCCCTTACAGCCATGTTCGTTCGCCTCTTGATTGTGACTCCCTTCTGGCTGGCTCTCACAATGCCGCCCTTTCACGTCATCACCACACGTCGCGTAGTACTGGTTTTTGGAACAATCATCTTGACCTGGCACGCCCGACCTATGCGAGTCACGAGGACCCTGCTGTGGAGGAGCTCACTTGTTCGCCGGTCCGCTGCCGCAATGACGGGCCTGTATTTCCATAGTCCGACCAAGCCCGGGCACTCGCTCGCAGCTGCGGAGGACGCCAGCGGAAAGACCAAAGGTGACGCCAGCGCTTCTGGAATACACGGAGGAAGCCGACACAAGAGCTCCGGCGTCAAGTTTACCTTTATCATTTACGAAAACCAGCGACGCTGGGTCGGTCTTGGGTGGACGGCTAGTCTGTTTGCGTATGAACGGCCGGCTTGGACAGACGAGCACAACAACGCCGTGCCCTCCAAGGATGACTTTGAGCTTCCCGATGTCGAAGACGGCAGTAAGATGCGCTGGCAGTGGGTACAGGGCAGTCGATGGAGAGTGGATGGTGTTGCCGATGAAAAGGAGCCCATCGATTACGATGGGGAGGAAGGCAAAAACGGATGGATCTTTTACGACAACAAGGTTTGTTCTTCTTCTTTATACGCGTCCTTTTTTTGTTATGCATACTCTTTCTTTCCCAAGAGCTTCCAGCGTTCCCATCTCAGCAAAATAAGCCTTGGACCGCTAACCAGCCCACAGTGGCAGTACGGCCGCCGCGGTCAAGACGGCTGGGCGAAATGGACCAGACGCAGGAAATGGTACCGCGACGCCGAGCTCGTGGAAGTCGAAGAAGAACCACCCGCCCCTGCTGCTGCTGTAGCACACGTCGGAGAAGATGGACCGCCCACGTCGCCTCGGATAGTAGTCCACGATAGGAGCTACTCCACCGCCAGCGAGAAGATGGTGGCGCCTGAAACCAATAGCTTGTCCCCGAATGTGCTTCCCGCAGGCGACCAGACTGCCACCGACGATGATGAGGATGACAGGGCTTCGGTTCTCTCCACGTCATCCAGATCATCCTACTGGCTTTCTTCATTACGAAGAAAAACGGCCGACAAGGACAGACATCGCCTGCTGGCCGATAAGGAGAAGGAGAAGGAGAAGGACAAAGAACATGAACAGGATAGGGATAGGGATCGGCCAAAGGCGTCGAGTCTCAGTGAGGCTGCGGGCGTGCTGGGGGATGAAGCTTCCGTTTTGGATCTGGAGACGGAGCTGGAGCTGCAGAGGGAGGGCAAGGATGGGGGTGGGCGGTGGGGGATAGGTGATGATGCGCGGATGAATCTGGAGTGAGTAGTGAGTGACGAGCGCAGCCAGCTATGATTATGACTCTCGAGTGTGTATATGGGGCCTAATGCTTCATCATATATCTAAGACATGCATGACTATGTATGTATGTATCTATACGTCAGAGGCAAGATACGAAATTCTATCTCATATCTCATATTTACATACTCATGAACAGAGGAGGAAAGGAGAGACTCACCGGTGGGCTATTGTACTGCCACCTGTGTGAGACTGAAGCCAACAACGAAACGCGGCGAGCACATAACCTTGTGAATTTGGCCGTGAGTTGCCTGACAAAATATCAACAGGTAATGAGGCGGGCAAACATACAACAGCAACAACAGCAGTGTCAAAACATCAAGATATTTTCGGGCGGCGATGGTACATGTGCTGTGTACTCCGTATGCTACCTGACAGCTTATTGGTGGACTATGTATGTACCTATGCTGTTTTGCCCTTCGAAAGGGGGAGAACAACTGCGGAAAGTTGGGCGTGACCACATGCGTACTGATATGTGAATGTTCCGATACAAACTCCATTTCTTGCTTGCAGTTTGTTTCATTTCTCTTCGCCCTGGAGTCAGGACTTTCAGGACACCAAATCGAATACCTAGGTACCTACCTACCTACACACGTCTTTGGGCGGCCGTCAGCCTGCAGTGTTTTTACAAAGAGCTCATATAGCCCAATAGCGAAGCGATTTGCAAGGCAGAATGGCCGAGTGGTCTATGGCGACGGTCTCAAGTACATGTTTATGTTCTTCCGCATCTAACAAGAAGCGTTCCGTTCACGAAAGTGGCCGGGGTTCGAATCCCCGTTCTGTCATCGTCGTTATTTTTTTGCATTTCGCACAGCTATGGGTTTGTCTGTCTCTGGAGTCTGTACGAATGTACTCCGTGTGTACAAATTTCTTTTTTGCGAATTGACGATGATAAGGCTGACGACCGGGAAGTTGTTGTTCCCGAACTGCTGCTACGTACAGTACAATGATCTCAGGCTCTCAGCCGAGACACGCGGGTGACAGTCTGACTCTGCACATGCGTTTGTAGACGGAGATACAAGGCCTTTATTGCCGCGCGTGGGCGAGAACTGTAACCGTGCCTTGTGTCTTGCAAGTTGCGCCCGTGCCATCTGCTGCTCCCAGCGCATACTTTCCTCGGTTGATACAACTTTGCATGGTGTCCAAATGATCAAAATAGGCGACTTTGCGGCCAGATGGGATAATGGGAACCGAATCGTGCGAAACGTAGCGAGGCGCGACCCGAGACGACGGCGAGCTGCCAACTGCCAGTCTGCGACGCCCCACGCCATTGGGCTGGCGCATACCAGGTATGTAACGGTGACAATGATTAGCCTGAGCCAGTGCCCATGGTCCATGGAGAATGGAGAATTGTCGAGTCGCGCGACATGACATCGCCAACCCCATCGCGCTCGGTCTTGCGAAGTCTTTTTTTCTTTTTCCCTGTCCACTCCGACTTTTTTCTTTCCCTTTGAAGTTTGAGCTCGTTGCCTTCGTTCTTCTAGCAAGCACGCTTGTCTGTCCAACCCATAATCGCATCTCTCCTGACCAGCTACGACTCCTTCCTCCTCCTCCTCCTCTTCTTCTTCTTCTTCTTCTTCTTCTTATCTTGACCCCTCGTTATCTCTACTAGAGTTGACTGACTGCCCCGCCAAAAAGTTTCCCTCACTTCCACTTCCCTACACTAGAACGGCGTTGCGCACCGAACGAGAAGAGGAATAATCCCAATCGACTTTCACTATGGTTGAGAAGATCTACGTCACGTATAATGAGGTTCGTTTTGTAACATGTACATGTAAATTTACCCACCGATGTTGCCAATTCTTAAACTTAAAAGGGCGAGATGAATGTCATGTTGCTGTGCAGGAGGAACAAAAAAAAATGAATTAAAATAAAAGAACAAGAGAGAGAAATACAATACAAAGCATCTTGTTGGCGAGCAGAGCCTCTCTTCCTTTTTGGTTCAGTCTCTAATTGCTGCCTCTAGGTCCACGAGATGTGCCGCAAGTCGGCCAACCGCCTCTTGACCGAGTTCCAGCCCCAACTCATCATCGCCATCGGCGGTGGCGGCTTCATCCCCGCCCGAATCCTGCGCTCGTTCCTCCGAAAAGACGGCTCGCCCAATATTCCCATCCAGGCGATTGGGCTGTCGCTCTACGAGTCCCTTGGGGAAGACAACGAGGTTGAGACGATTGGCAAGGAGGTCAAGCGCACGCAGTGGCTGGACTTTACGTCTCTGGGAACCATGCAGAACTTGATTGGGAAGCGCATTCTCATCGTGGACGAGGTGGATGACTCTAGGACCACGCTTGCGTATGCGGTCAAGGAGCTGGAGAAGGATGTGGAGGCTGCGCGGCAGGAGGCCATTGGGAAGGGTGTGGCGGATGATCTGCCCAAGACAGAGTTTTACATTTTTGTTCTGCACGTACGGGGGGGGGGGGGGGGGGGGGGGGGGGGGGGGGGGGGGGGGGGGGGGGGGGGGGGGGGGGGGGGGGGGGGGGGGGGGGGGGGGGG
>SRQH01000805.1:0-10447 GCA_018360345.1 Claviceps sp. LM84 group G4
ACTCAGAGTAACACCACACGCCTCTAGAGTTCCTTGTAGAGCCACAGTTGATTATTGCGTTCTGAATTGACATTCATCAGTTCCAAGCCCAGTATTACTGCCCTCGTCACACTAGAAGCGCAAAAAAAAGACGTCTTGTACTTTGCGCTTGATGTCAGTGCGCCTCAATTAGCGTCCACCCTTAAGGAGATTCCATCTTCAAAGTTTCACCACGTCCGTTTCGCTGGCCTACATGGCACATTCGAGGACGGCTTGCGCTGGGTAAATGAAACGCCAGAGATTCGCGATCTGCCTCACTGCGTGCTACTGCTGGGATTGACCATCGGAAACTTCTCGCGCCAAAATGCGGCTGCATTTCTGCAGAACATTGCCAACCATGCGCTCACAGGGGCATCCAAGAACAAGAGTTCCATTTTGCTGAGTCTTGACAGTTGCAAGGTGCCGACAAAGGTTACAAGGGCATACACGAGCGATGGAGTGGTGCCGTTTGCCTTGCAAGCTTTAACGTACGCCAAGACACTTCTCTGCGATCGAGTCGAGATTGGCATTGACGAAAACGTGCTGTCTTGTAATCTGAGACCGGACGACTGGTATTACCTCAGCGAATGGAATTTTGCCCTCGGAAGACATGAGGCTTCACTGATTCCACGTTTTGAGGACGTCTGTCTGGGGTTTATGCTGCAGGATATCATTGTAAAGAAAGACGAAAAGGTTCGGTTTGCATGCAGTTACAAGTATGACGCAAAAGAGCGTGAAAAGCTCTTCTTGGACTCTGGAGTAGAAGAGGAAAGGTTCTGGACAAGTGAGGGCTGCGACGTCGCAATTTATGAATTAAAGTTGACGACTGACGACGTCTGACGTAGATCATGGCTCATAGCTAGCTACCTTAGGTAGGTAGGCGGGATAGATTAGGTAGGATCTTACGTTGGGTCGTAGCCGTGCCTACTGTTTCATACGTGTTGTATCGAATGATGATAAATTCTCTCTCGCTCAGTTCCCAAACGCCCATTCTCACAATCAGGGCCTGGACTAACAGACTAACAGACTAACAGACTACAGTATATAGACCAGTGACCAGTCACGACTGACACTGGAACAACGTGAGTGCATAGGAGGCACTGCACGGTTCTGCACCCTTCAGAACAAACTGTAGTTCACCCCCTTCGACGCCAGGCTGCCTTTTCGCCCAATGCGAAATTGATGAAGCCTCGGGGTTTGACGCCAGTCCACGCTTCTACTTCATTACTAACCACCCTTGCCTCCGACCCTGACTTTATCATCGAGTCCATTGCAGCATGCATGTATGCTTCTTCGGGCGTCACGTTCTCTTCCATCAGCTTCTCTGCAAGCTCACCCTCTGTCATTTTCGTATGGGTAATTTTCCTACCCAGTACTCCGGTAAGCGCCTGCGCCACCTACGATTCTCTTGTTAGTCGTTGAATTTTCCGGTCGGTGATTCATTCAGACTCTGCATCGCAGCCATCATTGGAGTCTCAGTTGTATAGTAATGCAACACTCGCACTGAACCTTCTTACCTCGTCGTAAGTCAGCAAGTCTGGACCCTGAAGAATGTGGTCCGAGTTTTTCAGAGTTTCTGCCGTGAGTGCGCAAGCCGCAACGCGTGCAATGTCAGACACAGAAATGAACGGAATTTTGCCATCTCCGGTAGCGGAGTAGACAGTGCTGTCACGCTTGATCGCTTCACATTGTATTTCGCCTTTAGTCGAAAAGTTTTCTGTGAAACGTGTCAGATTCCAAGCACGACAATTCCCATCCTACTTCCCACCCCCCCTACCCACTAGAGGGCAGAAAAAGAAGCATGCAAGTCATCTTACCCATGAACCATGTCGGTCGCAGTACGGTATACGTGACGTCCTGGATCGAATCTAAATGGCCATGAATCTTTCCCATGGCAGGTCCACCTTTATGTATCACGCTTGCACTCAGCAGGACGAATTTCTTGACGTTGTGGGCTACGGCAAAGTCGACGAAGTTGATGACTGGCGTGGCCAAGTCGTACAGTGGTGGAGGGCATAGCCAGACCACAGAAATCGGCTTCATGTCTTGATCGACTGACAGGGCATTCGGAAACGTCTCTTCGTCCAGCCAATCAAACTTGCGATGGTTTTCCGCCGTTCCTCGACGAGATGCGACAATGAAAGGAACATTGGTTTGACGGAAGATGCCAGCGATGTGCCTCGCAGTCCTTCCGGTTCCTCCTGTCAGTAAGACCGTCATTTTCGTGTTTTCGTTACAAGATGATTAGATAAAAAGAATAGGTAGGTAAGAGATTCGGTATGGATGACGGAGAATATGAGAGCATTGCGCACGTTTCTTATGACTGTGAACAATGAACATAGCACGCGGGCGTCGCGGGGAAGTCCTTAGTTCTCGGGTTCCTTTCGTAGTTCATTGATAAATATCCATGATTAAGCACAGAAGATTCAGGATGTCAAATTGTCAATTACGGTACGAGCTCTCATCTTGGCAGTATCATCTGTCGATTCTTGGCATCACCAATTCGAGGTATATGTAGGCAGCAGGCTGCAGCACCAGTCCAGACAAGCTGGGTGACCTGGGTCAAGCAAATTTTATTACCTTTTTACGGCTGATGTCAGACTGGCCAAGTTTGTAACACAACGACCGCGTATCGAGATTCGATGATCTATCTCAGTGCAGCAGTGCTCACGCAGTCAAGTCTAAATGACCGATCGCATTTATTGTAACGACCACTTGTTTTTACCTCATCTCAAGTAGCACAACCACTGTTCAGATTTATGCTTTTCAGCCGCTCAAGGAAACAAAATGACATAAAGCAATTTGGTAAGTCGCGACTACAGGACCTCCTCGGAAGGATCTACAAATCTTGGACCACTTTAACGATGTATGAAACAGAAGTCGACTCCTTCTCTAGCCCAAAAGCAAATGCAGCCATGTCGACCGCGAACGATCCAGGAAACGGTGTGTACGAAACTTGGAGTCTGATTTTTGATTTCCCCAGCAATGAACAGCGACTATGGTGGCACAGTACTGCGCCTATGTTTGCGGAGATGCTTCACAATGCCGGCTACAATGTCCACGACCAATATCGGCATCTGGGCATTTTCAAGAAGCACATTGTCCCTTTTCTTGGTGTCTATCCAACAAAAGACAAGGAAAGATGGCTCAGCATCCTCACCAGATGTGGTCTTCCTTTGGAATTGAGCTTGAATTGTACCGACTCTATTGTTCGGTATACGTACGAGCCCATCAACGAAGCGACGGGGACGGACAAAGATCCATTTAATACATTGGCGATTGTGGAAAGTGTCCATAAACTTGCACAGATTCAAGCGGGTGTCGACTTGGAGTGGTTTAGTTACTTCAAGGATGAGTTGACGCTGGACGAATCGGAATCAGCCATACTTCAAAGTAATGAGCTGGTCAAGGAGCAGATAACGACGCAGAACAAGCTAGCCTTGGATCTCAAAGAAAGCCAATTCGCGGTCAAAGTTTACTTCTATCCGCATCTCAAATCAATCGCGACCGGCAGTTCCACACACTTTCTAATCTTCGACTCCGTGTTCAAGTTGTCGCAGAAGCATGAAAGCATACAGCCCGCGTTCCAGGTATTGTGCGACTATGTTTCGCGGCGAAATCATTCCGCAGAAGTAGACCAACACAAAGCTCTGCACGCGCGACTCTTGTCATGTGATTTGGTCGATCCCGCCAAGTCTCGCGTCAAGATATACCTGCTGGAGCAGACGGTCTCATTGTCCGCAATGGAAGATCTGTGGACATTGGGCGGCCGACGAGTCGACGCATCCACCATGGATGGCCTTGATATGCTTCGCGAGCTCTGGAACCTGCTGAAAGTTCCTACTGGCCACCTGGAGTATCCGAAAGGATATATGGAATTGGGAGAAATTCCTGACGAGCAGCTTCCATCCATGGCCAACTACACACTGCATCACGACGACCCCATGCCTGAGCCCCAGGTGTATTTCACGGTTTTCGGCATGAATGACGCCGAGATCAGCAATGCTTTGACCGTCTTCTTCCAACGTCACGGATTTGAGGACATGGCGAAAAAGTACGGGGTCTTTCTTCAGAATTCGTAGTGAGTGCTCCAAACCCGGTCCGGTGTCAGATGAATGGCCCGATGGGCAACGGAATCCGGGTGTCTAACGAGTCAATTCTCTCCTTCAGCCCATATCATGACTTTGAGTCGTTGAACTACCTTCACGCATATATCTCATTCTCTTACCGTCGCAACAAGCCTTATTTGAGCGTATATTTGCATACATTTGAGACTGGTCGTTGGCCCGTTGGTAAGTACACCGAAGTGCATCAACCTGGGCTCCATAAGCTGAACAATATCCTAGTTGCCGACGGCCCAATCGCTTTTGACGCCTACAGGCGCTGTGATCTCTCTACAAAGTAACTGTCTATCGGAATGTTAGACCACTACCTCGCGTTTGCTAGCCATTTTGCGTTGGCGGGTGCTTAGTCGGACTCGGTTTTGAGAAACGCACCGATGTTTCCAATGGTGTAAGCAATTACCGACATGGAGTCCAGAGGGATGTGCAAATCATCTAATCTGTCGTTAAAGTTGAAGAATGCGTCTGGAGTCTGCTTGCGGAGCGGGAATCGTTTCATCAATCTCCACAAGATTGGTAGTATGAAGTTTTGGTGTGGAAGGAATTTTTTGTCAAGCAAAACATCAATGGCATGAGTCATGACTCAGCACCTGGTTTGTCGCTACGTAGGTGACTATTTTCACTACGTCCCGATTGTGTGATCTTGATTAGCGGATGTAGTCTTTGAATCGCTAGGACGTGATTTGGGGCATCGTCAAGTTCGATCGCTGGTTTATTCTTCGTACAAACATCGTATCGAGGGCGTTCCACGCGAGTGAATCAATTTAGCATTAGGTACTCGGAGAACTGTACGGAGTTACTCGGCGAACTGTATTTTGACGACGATCCACAATTCGAGCCAAATTAGGAGTGAGATGTTACCTGAGGTACCAGTTACCTAGGTACCTTCCGTACTTATTACTGATTAGCTTTACCAAGCACTAATGTTCTTCAGCTATCAACGAGTCCCATCATGATGTGTTCTGAGTTCATGTGCGACGTTGATATTTGGTGATTGTTGGATTCGCAGGACAGCAATGTGCTGCGCACTGCACGCTGATTGGTGTGCGTGCCTCGCCTGTGGGGGCTTAGGCCCACACAGCGAGCACAACACCACAAAGCTGGCCTTCGCCCCTTTTTTGTACTTCGATAATAACAACGAAGACAATCATCAGAACGACATACCTTTATGCTTATGCACTAGTGCTTATTTTAACCTTTTATCATTTATGTGTAACCTTACGGTTCCAACACTGATCAGTGGTTGAAATAACCGACAGGTTACTAGACCACAGATTCGCAAGAAATTTTCGAGGAGAGCAATTAGATCCGCCACGGCCGAAGGATTGCGCCTCTGTAGGAAGAGACGTCGAACCCGACTTATACCTGCGTTCGGACGACGACGTGCTATAGGAAGAAGACACAATAGCGAGAGCATCCGGTGCGCGCTGTTGAAAAGGTCGAATAACGCGGCGTTTAAGATATATTCTGGCCAAGCCACAAAGTTATCTTAGACGAAGGAGCCTTTGATCGATCAGTCAAGCTTTCAAGAAGGGAAGTCTTCACTGACTTACCTTCTGCTCCGTCTTTCACGAAGAACTCGACCAAGCCTGTCGAATATCTCTTGACTATACCCGTCAGCAACAAGGACCTTGCCCCCTGATAAGTCCTTATACCCGAAAACTGTCAACTTTTGCCTGTTGAACACGACCACTTCTCACAATGGATCAACAACCTGATCTTACCAGTGAGACCGATCAGGAGGCTCAGCCCATCACCGCTTTAACTACAGAGAAATTGATTAAAGCGGAATTACCTACAGACTTGCAAGACTATTCCGAAGATAACTACTTCACGGCCGAATGGAAAAGAAACACAGAGACATCGACCATGAAAAAGCCACGACCATAGACGCGAACAACCGGGTGGCATACGTGATGAGGGGTTATACCAAACGAAAGACGACGGGGTTGGAATTGACCGTTGGATTTCGCGAGGACTTTGAATTCTGGAAAGTGAAGTCTTTCAACCTCATCAGCGACGAGATCAGAAGAGTGTTCCGCGACTTTCTTATCACAAGAGGTGTAAATATCGACGTACGACGAGGATTGAAATTCCCAGTCGCGGTGGTACGAGCCGTTGAGGAAGACGATGGTGCGGAGGAACGGCTAGCTCAAAGGCGGATTGCTGAAATTGAGGCAGTAGAACTGATGGAGATGGAAGAAGTGAAACAACTTCAAAAATCTGTAGCACTTCGAAGGTCCGAGGCGCTTTCACCACAACAAACGCGACACCTGTCTCCTGCGGTGGCTCGACGAGCTCGAGTGACTACTACCCCACAAGGTGAACCTATCACGAACGCCCTAACACGACAAGTTATACAACAATCCCCGATTGATGTGTCCATGGTTGATGCGGAGTACATACAAGCATCGACGAGAGATGTCGAGATGATCGATGCTCCTGCTTCCCAAAGACGAACTGCTGATGTCAGATACTACGGTGGAACGGAGTATCGAGATCCGCCAGCGGACATTCCAACCAGCTCAGCAGGTGAATCATCAAAACGAAGTGTGCTGATAAGTCGCATTGAAGACTCCCAGTATGTCGACTTCCAAGGAGACCAACGACCAATTCGTCCAAAACAATCTCACGCAACCACGAATGTCGTAAGACCTCGACATGATGTGGAAGAGGAAGAGTCTCCCCACCAACAACAGGTTCTTACCTCACATAATGAGCAGCACCAGCAACATAACCACGGGGCCCGACAACAGGTCATTCGTCAAGTCACCAATGATGAGCAAGAACAAGAGGGCATATACCGATCGCATCAGACAGCCAATGACACTCGCACCAGAACAGTACAAGATCATACCCGCCAGGTCCAGGCCCATGCTACCAGACCTGCTGTATATGACGAAATGCAGCAAGGAAGACGCCAGATCCAGATGCCCATTCGCACGGCACCCCGCCCTTCAAGGCATCGAATGGAACACAATGTTCATCAGCAACCGGAAGATATCCACATTTATGCGACCAGACGACAAGGAGATATAAATGACAACTACCGGCCACATGTACGAAATCAGCAAAACTTGTCTCACGAACAATACTCGAATGACGTCGCAGGCACGGAATATCCTGCACACCGAAGATATGACGACGCTGGTTTCTCAGGAGCCGAAATACGGCGGATGAATATTGATATAAAGAAAGCGTTCAGGATGGACGAGAAGTATTCTGGCGCGCAGTACAACTTCTTGACACCAGTGGTCAAGTCGTTCAAACTGTTTTGTTGGGAAGGCGGTATTCCCGAAGAGATTTGGCCCAGAATATTCTCCGCGATGCTGACAGGGAATGCCCACCAGTATTATGTCAATGAACTCGCAGAATATCGATATTCGTTTGAAGAAATAGTGGCCGCACTCCGAAGCCACTTCGAAACAAAGTCAAACCGCCGTTTCTACCAGCAGCAATGGGAAAGCATTTCCCTCAAAACGGTAATCGAAGAAAATCCAGATAAGAAGAAAGGAGAATGTCTTGAGATGTTCATCGAGAAACTCTCCATATTACATTCAGGATTGTACGAGCCTTCGACGAAGAATACAGAACTTCTCAGGCGACTTGAAGATGCTGTGGATGGCTTCAATGAAGCGGAGATAGCACTACAACACAACCATGAAACGTTTGAGGGCTTTTCTGGAGCGTTAAGAACCGGATTCCGGACGAAGAAGAATCAACCCGCGCAATGGGTGACGACTTCCAGAATTAACGAGGAGAGTGAAGCTCTGTACACTGACCGGCGATACAGACGACCGAACACCGGACGAAACTATAACGGACGATCGTATAAGTCAGAGCCAAAGACCGGTAAATGTTATGTGTGTGGTAGATCTGGATGTTGGTCCACCAACCACTCTTCACATGACCAGAAGAAAGCAAAGGACAAATGGTGGAAGTCCAAGAACTTGAAGGTGCCGCCAACTGACAAACGATACGCCACGTTCCTCCAAGCGTACGAAGGCGAACCTGAAGTTCCTCAACCGGACGAAAGTGATGACGATCCAGGGCATGAGGCCTACGATGTTGTGAATTCGGAGGAGCTTGATTTGGATGGAGACACTGAGTCGAAGTTAACTTACACTCAATACTTCACGGCCACGAATACGTTTCAAGATTATTCGGACATTCCTCAAGAGGTTTTGCACCACACTCTGATGGAAAAAGCTAACGCTCATATGTTGCCCCAGGACGACCCTTACCAAGAGCCATCATCGAACTGTTTTGTGTCAGAGGAAAGGTATTCGGATGAGGTGTTTCGCGGGATCCTTCCGGATACTGGTGCTTCCGGTATTTCCACTGCCGGTACCGGACAGGCGAAAGCCCTTATGAGGATTATGACAGATCTTCGAATTAAGGAGGGAAACCAACTGACTGTCAACTTTGGTGCCGGTTCAGCACAATCGTCGGGAATTCTGCGTGTACCGACGACTTTCGGAATCATTAGTTTCCGCGTCCTCAATACATCTACTCCGTTCTTATATTCTATCACGGATATGGACAGGATGGGTGTTAAGCTGGACAATCGAGAAAATGTGTTAATCCAAGGCACGACCAGAGCTCCGACAAATGGAATACCGCTGTCTCGGCTACATCCAAAATCCACCAAGGATGTCCCCAGCGTCGCACAACCGGGACTCTCTTCGTGCCTTGGATTAACACATTTTCTAGATTGTCCAGCTTAACACCCATCCTGTCCATATCCGTGATAGAATATAAGAACGGAGTAGATGTATTGAGGACGTGGAAACTATCGGAGCCCCAGATCCGGCAATTACACCGCCGCTTCGGCCATCCGTCGATTGAGAGGTTGGCAACAATACTCAACAAAGCAGGTGAAGATGCTAATCGCGACGTGATAACCAAAATCACGGAACGATGCCATCAATGCCAGATGTATGGCAAGTCACCCGGGAGATTTCGTTTTAAATTGAAGGGCGATTATGAATTCAATTACGAAATCTGCATTGATGTCATGCATCTAGACGGAAAGCCGGTACTTCACGTTATTGACGCAGCAACCTCGTTCCAAGCAGCAAGATTCCTCGAGCCACAGAAGCAAAAGGCTCGAGATGTATGGAATGCCCTTAGGGAGTGTTGGATAGACACTTACCTTGGCCCTCCAGACTGGGTATGCGTCAGCCGAGTTTCGACACCTGGCAAGACTGATGGCGATCAACACAGATGAAGTGCCAGTAGAGGCACATCACAGTGTTGGCAAAGTTGAGCGATACCATGGTCCTTTGCGGAGAGCTTATGAGATCATCACTAACGAAGTTGGCGATGCGCTGACGCCACCTCAACGCCTGCAGTTAGCTGTAAAGGCCGTCAATGACTCCGCAGGTCCGGATGGTTTGATCCCTACGCTTCTGGTTTTTGGGGCATATCCACGAATGTCCAACGACTCACCTCCTAGTTTTTCGGTTGTAGAGCGAGCTGAAGTTTTGCGCAAGGCAACAAACGAAGCCCGACGCGCTCTCGCAAGTCGCCAGGTACGAGAGGCTCTTGCAGCACGAAACGGCCCCGACACCACGCCCATGCACAAACTCCCCTTGCAGTCGAAGGTACGCGTTTTTCGCGAATCCGGCGGCTGGCAAGGCCCTTTCACACTCCTCGCATTCGATGGTGAGACTTGTACTGTCGAGACACCCAGCGGCCCGACCCAATTTCGTTCAACGGTCGTCAAGCCGTATATTGCAGATCCAGCACATGATGATGACAAAGAGCAAAGTTCCGGATCAGATGAAGAAGATGATGAAGGAGTTGATGAGGATTTTTGCCCCCCTCCGTCTGCGCCACCTCCGCAGCCGCCGCGAAGGAGAGGACATGATAGACAACACGAACACCCTGTACCCGAAAATGCCGTCGCTCTAATCCAAGAACTATTAAGCGCATCGTCAAGTTTTCTTACCAGCAAGGAAAAGGACGATCATCAGCTGGCTGTTGATCTCAGGAAGAAGGGAATAATCACGACGCCCGGCGCTCCATTCGAAGAGTCTGACAAAGCAGAGATCGAGTCGCTGATCGCACGGGGTGTGTTCACCTTCATGCCCTACGACCCTAAGATACACAAAGGTGAACTCGTTTTTCGCTCCCGCATGGTTTGTGAATTGAAAGGAAAGGGAACGAACGAGCCACGCGAAAAAGCACGCCTGGTTGTCGCCGGCCATAGCGACGACGGAAAAGTGTTGATACTGACACAATCGCCGACGCTTCAAAGGACAAGCCAACGAGTTATCATCGCGCTGACGCCTACGTTGTTTGTG
>SRQH01000806.1:0-10433 GCA_018360345.1 Claviceps sp. LM84 group G4
CATTTTTGACATTTTAAATGGCTAGATTGCGAAAAAGTGAAATAAATAGGTGTGGTGATCCAAAATGGGTCCAATTTGGCGTTTCGCGTTATTCACTTGGTGGGGCTGTACGTACTGATTGAGTACCTGACAAAGGCCCTCCCTTACTTCCTCTCTTCCTCTTACATTGTCACTGCCCTCCTCCTACCTTTAAAGCTCACCTCCACAGACGGCAGTTACTGTTCCTACTAAGTAGGGCCTTTTGTACTCTGTACGCCTCGTTGCAATCGCGCAATACGAAATGTCCCAGGAACTGAGGAAATTCCATTCTGAAATCGTGTGCGGATTGGTGGGTCACGTGCTAACGCGCGAAGACTCAGTCATACACAACAAACACACAACAAACACCACAAACAAGAACAACCTACTTATCAGTTGACCTATTCTTCCTCATCCTTATTTCTAGTTAAGCGATTGAAACAAATCTATCCGAGCGATTTTTTTTGCATACGCATATACTATTTGCATTTTTAGATTTGTGTCAACAACTTTTGCTCTATAGTAAGTGTTACATATGTACTACCTAGTTTCACCACTGTCTTCAGCGGCTGACCAACACCTTTATAGCAAGGATTACTGTGGTTTCCCCCGCTTCAACGACTGACCAATATCATATTGTCTAGTATGTATCAATATGCTCACCACTGGTTTCAATAGCTGACTCACGATCAAAGGCAAGGCCGGGAAGGGGCAAGCAGCAAAGTCAGGGAGGCCAAGTAGGCCAGGACACAAGGCAGAGAAGATATGGGGTTGGAGGACTTCAGATATAACGCGGAGCACCGAGTTATGGTGTGCCTCAAGTGCGGAACATGCCTGGTGCCCGGCAGAGGCGAGCCGTCCTCCGAAACCAGTTTAAGGCCATGGATGAGCCACCTGCGAGCAAAGCCACACCAGCTCCGGGGAAAGGAGCTGAAAGCAGCCGTGGCCCTGCTTTCGAGCCATGATCTGCGGAATAGTGATGAGGTACGGCGGTGGAGGCCAGACAGGAGAAAACCCTGCCGGCCGATCGAGGGCCTGAGTACCTTCTCCGGCTACATATGCCTGTGTGACAAGGCGACCTGTGACTTTGCGACCCGGCGACTGCAGCTAATGGTGACCCACATGGCTCAGCATGGCAGGAAACCGCTCGAGCATCGGCGCACCCTCGAGTGCGGATCAGGCCAGCTACTCTGGCAGGAATGCACGCTGCAGACCTACTCGACAGCCCGTAATCGGATTGATTACTTTGTTGTGGCAGAGAAGGAGGTCGAAGAGAGATTGGAGGAAATAGAAGCAGTACGACCGAGCCCATCAAGAGTCGATAGGGATAGGGCCGACAGGGAGCTACTGCTCCTTATGTTAGAGGACCTGGAGGAGGTGGATCGTGGCCTGAAGCGGCAGGCGGCCAGGGTTCAGAGATATTGCGATGCGGACTGGTACCAGACGGAGACATGGCTGACCATCACGGGGTTTCCAATGTACTTGCAGGGACTCCGGAATGCCGAGATCTACTCTTCCTACCGGCTGCCCAGGATGGACGACCTGGAGGAGGAGGAGGACAAAGAGGAGGCAGGCGACCTGCTGCGCATACTCTCGGCAGCAGAGTCACTTTTCAGGGACGCCTACAGGCTAGTATCTGACCAGTATCCAGGCCGGCAGATGACACCGCAACGGGCGCTGGTGCTGAGCGAGTTCACGGCCGGCGCCGGCGAGAAGGCCAATGCGGCGTTCCGTTGTTTTATGGACGAGTCAACCTTGGTGGGCTACTTCCGGAAGATGAAGGAGCTGCTTGTGTACTATTACAGAGTAGCACACCGAGAAGGCGGTCACTTTAGTCAGAGGTCAGGCCTTGCTAGGGCAGCCGCGGTGGTGGACGAGGATCAAGAGTTCCCGCCATTACCTGAAGATATCATCCGGCCGACGGTTGAACAGCGCAACGCAATGGACGCTATCTTTGCCGAACTGCATAAGCTAAAGTCGGAAAAGGCAAGGAACAGAGAGAGCGGTAGACAAGAGGCGCAGGCGGCAGAAGAAGAAGAAAGATGGGGAGTGAGGGAGAAAGAAATAGATGAGATGCTGAAGCCGACCGTGCGGGAGTTTTATATGCAGTTGATCTGCCACACAGTGGGTAGTCAGGCCTTCCAGTCCCCAGTGCTCAGCTTCTGCGCCATGATTAGCCGGACGACGGGCTTCGCCGGCGACCAAAGTAAGACAGTGACTGACAAGAGGCGAGAGAGCCTGATACACGTTGAGCGGAACGAAGAGGTGGGCATCTGGCACGATGCAGGCATCTACAACAGCAGCTTGTCGGCGCTGGTCTGGATGGCGCAGCTCCTAATCTTCGAGGGGGCCTGCTACTACAAAGACGAGCATGGCGATCAGACGCTCCGGGCCCAGCTAGAGGCGCTATGCGGGCAATTTATGAACCACAAACACGAGACAGCCTTTGGCTTTATTCTACAGTGGCAGCTCTACCTAGCAACAGTGAGGAGGTCGGCCATCTCACCGTGGCAACCACGCTGGTCATTTGATTATCAGGAGCTCACATACCTCGGCATAACGCTTCATGTCACCAAGCATATTCCGCAGCTAATCCTGACCGAGTATAGACGGGCATATGATATACTACATGACACATTGCTGTTTGGGACAAGAGACATAGAGACCATTGAGGCGCACCAGCTGTATGATGATCTGGATGCCGAGAGGTTTGGCGACTCGTGGACAACGGACCCGAGGAACGCCAAGCTGCTGGCCGGCGTGCGCGAGACGCTGGTGAGAAAGATCGGGCAGCGGCCGGACCTGCAGATGCGCTTCTTTACTGACGATGAAGCGAAGAAAAAGAAGCAGTTGAACCGGAAGTCCGTCAACGCGTATGAGGCCAAAGTGCAGGAATTTCTCGAGGCGCTCGCCATGCTGGTGCAAATATCACCTATGCCGCCGCCAAGAACGTCCGAGCTTCTGTTGACAACGTGCACCAACACTAGAAGTCAGCGCCGCAGCCTATTGCTATGGGATCATAAGCTTATGCTACATACCCGCCCTAGCAATTCATCGGACCAGACTATTTGGGATGACGACATTCCCCGTTTCATCCCGGCCGACATTGCCGAGCTTATCCTTACCTTCATCGCCATAGTGCAGCCGCTGCGGCTAGTCTTCCGACGCATGACTGAGTCAGGCGCGAGCCGCGCGACCGCCCTCTCGCCTTACCTCTTCTCGAACATGGACGGAACAGAATGGCAGGCCGAGACGTTATCAAGATGCCTCAGCCAGGCATGTACCCGCGCTAAGGTGCCCGAGTTTCAGGACACATGGTGGCAGGACGCGGCGGCCTCTATCATGATAGTCAAGTTGGCGCCCCTGCGGCGAGCTGGCCTATCGCATCTTAACACGGAGGCACCGGAGGAGGAGGCGACCGAGCTGGAAGGGCAGGTCGTGGATCAAGTCCAGGCCGACACCCACTCGAGCCCAACCCCTGACCGGCTCTACGCAGGGCCGGCGACGATAGAGACAGACACGGCGCTACACCGCGCCCACCGGACGTCGGAGAGCTGGAGGGGTCTCTTAAACATCGATCACCTGCTGGCTGAGGCGAAGACCAGCCGCGGCAGAAAGCGGGCGCAGGCCGGGGAGCGGGAAGAGGCCGGCCCAGTGAAGCGCACACGGATAGGCAGCTTTGGCTAACTACTGTATCAAACCCATACAGAACGTTTGTGCCGACTTTGAGGCCGTACGGGCGACATATCGGGGAGGCTCGCCGGGGCTAACACGATGGTATTCTGCTTTATGTTGCCCCGGTTCGTTGAGTCGTGGCTTATGCGCGACCGGCAGGCCGGATCAGCATATTACGCCGCATCCGGGCAGCTTCTGCATCGTATCAAATGATCAGCCGTCCACCGCTCGACAATAGCCCGGTACGGCGTGACGGTGATGTGGCGTTTCTAAAACAGCTGATGTCCTGTTTCCTGAGCCCTCTTCTCTCTCGCTGTGGTCGCGAGGTTCTCGCATCGATGGACTCTCAGGCACCGCAACGCGTTAAACCAAGGCTAAAACGCTTCAGTGCCGTCATCGTGAATGGCTGTATCGCCCCCTTCCCGCACCGCGAGGGATTGGTCGCCGCCCTATCAGTCACGAGTCGTCAATGAATTACCGCCTGAAGTATCCTGAGCGAGCGAGGTTGTGGGAGCTCGTGCTTTCCACAAGTCAGGATCTCAACTCGGCTATCCCCATTGAGAGCATTATGTCAAGTATGTGGTAACTCAAGTGGGTTTCAGCCATGGTGTTATGACAATGTAGAGGTTGCAGAATAGGAGAGATGATGGCAAGCCAGATATGATCATGTACGCTCGACCACGGCAGCCAAGAGGAGCATGAAAGAACAGCAAACATGATTTGTTGGAATAGGCCATGAAACGTATGCTCAAATTTCGTTACGTCAGGAAGATGGCGAGAGAAAATTGAGGGACCTGACATTAGATTTAGATAATACAACATGTTCATAAATACCAAACTCTAAGAGCAGCTTCAACTTGCTAGAGCTGCATCGCCTTGAATCATTTAGCCATCCAGAATTCCTTGTTCTCCTCTGTAACGGCGTCTTTATAGGGATGCTTGTCTAGCCAGTCGTCCATAGCCTCCTTGAGTGCATGCTTGTCGTAGAATTCGTCCAACGTTCGATTAAAATCTAGAGACAGTCAACATAGTGCTTCGGATGAAGAGACAAGAATACTACAACCTTGCAACGATATGCCACGTGATGGCTGAAGAGAGAAACTGGCAAGCCAGTCGTTAAGGAGAATCAGGTCACTGGGAATGGGCGTTCCTGTGTAGTCTGCATTAGTCGCCACAAACCCAATTGGATAGAAGACTTAATTGTACCCTTGAAGATAGTAAAGACAAATGGTTTCTCAGCTTGCTTGCCTTCCTCTTTGCATTCGAGATAGTAGTCGAAGTGTTGGCGCACTATTTCTTGCAGCAGGAACGTATTTGGGTAAAAGGTTACACCATTCGAACCTATCACCGAAATCAGCGTCATTCGAAAATATCAGCGCTTAATTCCACAAACTCATTGTTGTTTTGCTGGTTGGATACACAAGACCATCCTTGTGTATCTTAACCGCTTCACCCAGAGAGCCGTCTAGTCGGCTGTCCGTCTCTTCGTAATCATACAAGGCGGAGGTGCGAGACGGGCTACTATAGTGCAGCGTGGCAGGGAAAGAAGAATATATCGCCCGGACTGAGAACTGTCGTCGAAAGAAAGAATGCGGCAGCCGCAGCGACTGGGAGAAACCAGCCAAACGTCCAAGCATGGTGAATGATCGATGACTACTTCACTTTTTGTTAATTGGTCGTGGCGAAAGAAAGTTGCGTAATTACAAAAAAAGGAATGTGGCAGCCCCTTGTGAAGTGCCGGTCGCGGAGGTGGGCGGGATCGGGTGGCGCAGAAGAAGACACATCATCTTTGGTGGGTACAGGCGCGTCTGGCGCGGCCGCACGAGCGAGAGGGCGAGTAGTAGGCGAGAGGAAGTGATGTTGACACTGAGGAACGGCCGAGATCTGGAAAGACGCACGTACGTCGCCGTGAACAGTTTCATTTGTGAACATTGGGCGGGGTGAGCCAGCGGTCGTGAATTAAATGGAACTTACGCTCGCTGAGGCGTTCGTCCGACGCGTCCTTCGTCATGACCTGGTCGCGGCGTGAGAGGAAGTCGGCCTTTTCGGAGTCTTTGCCGGCGCGGAACTTGATCGTGAAGTTGTCGTAAGACGACTCCTCGGCCTAGCGGGTTTGGCGTTCAGAGAGCATGCGAGAAGTCATAAAATACTGCAGATTGCGGTGGTCGGAGAGGATGGTGGACGTCTTGTGGCAACTACGGAGCCCACCACGAAAATGCTTGATGGTAGAGATGATGAACAGGAGCTCCTTGTCGTGGATTTGTTAGTTGATCTCCGCAGCCGTGAGCTTCCGCGAAAAAAAGAAATCATGGAGCGCAGGAGGTCATCGTGACCAACATGTGAGATAACTCCGCTCAGTCCCTATCCCGAGCTGTCAGCCTCGACAACTATCTCGAGCTCCGGGTCATACATCGTGAGGATGGGGGCGCAGATAAGGATCTATCATCTCCTTCATGCGGTCGAAAGCGGTCTGGTGGACTGCGTCCCAGTGCCAGAGTTTGCCGCGGCAGGCGCGAATTCCCCGTAGAACTTGGCGAAGCCTAGGGAGGAGCACACTGCAGGCATTTGTAGGCTCTTCCCAAGCACTGAGGGCTTCGACTTTCCCTGGGTCGTAATTGACCTCTGCACATGCCTCGACCACAAATCCAAGGTACTTGATCTGCATGACGTTGAAGGCGCACTTGCCCAAGTCGATGTTCAGGCCGGCGACTAACATGCGGCTGAGTGCGAGCTTTACTTTGCTGAAGTGATTGTCCTCATCGCCGTCACAGTCATTTTGTGACACTGTACTCTACACCTTTGCCGGCCATGTCACGCTTGATCAGTTCTTTCAGATTTGTACCCGTTCAACTCTTCCGCGTCAACGCGGGAAAGAAAATTCGACTGCGAGATTACGCGGCAAGGAAAGGCAAGAGCTTCGATGTCGTGTCCGAAAACGGTCTGGTCAAGCCGAAGGCCCTGGACCCGTCCAGCTATACAGATATATCTAGCAGCAGAAGTGTGAAAAAGTCTTAAGTCTGACCGCACAATGACAATGTAGCACCGAACGGAGCCTCCATGAGGCCTCTCGTACCGCGGCAAAAGCGACTTGTCCGGGAATTTCGAGGAACTAATGTGGTCGTCTACGCCATTGACGAGGGTATGACGAGTGTCGTCCTAGTGAGACCAGGCGTACTGTTACGTACATGCCGCTGACTTGTCCAAAACCGTGAGGGACTAAATTGCCCGATGACTTGATCCTCGTCAATGAAGAGGGCGCGCATTATTCACTCCAGCCGGCTGTGGAAATGTCTCTTGCAGGTACGCGGCGTCTCTGAACACACCATGTCTTGGCCCTGACGGCTAATAAAACTTGACTCTAGACTTGAACGAAAGGATTTCAGATTTTCTGAAGGGGCATGCGACTCTATACACTAAGAACGAGTGGATTGCGAAGTTCGACCAATCCTGAGAGAAACCTGCGACCCAGACGTTAAGGAGAATCAGGTCACTGGGAATGGGCGTTCCTATGTAATCTGCATTAGTCGCCAAAACCCCCATTGGATAGAAAACTTAATTGTACCCTTGAAGATAGTGAAGACAAATGGTTTCTAAGCTTGCTTGCCTTCCTCTTTGCATTCGAGATAGTAGAATCTAGATCTCCCGTTGCGACCAAAGGTCACGCGCAGTGCGTACGTTTTTGTCGTGTGTGCGAGGTTCTCGCACCGATGGACTCTCGAGCGCCGCAAGGCACCGAATCATGTACAAACTGCTCCAGTGCCGTCATGGCGAATTTCTCTATCACATTCTTCCACGTTGCGAGGGATTGGCCGCCGGCCTGGACGTTAGGAGTCGTCAATATGGCGCCCCAGCCCCCATCGTGTGCTTCGATGCAGACTCTTCGCAACTGCCGCGTCCTGAACGAGCGAGTCTGTGAGAGACAGTGCTCCCCATAAGTTAGGCTAACAACTCGGCCATTCCAATTTGGAATTGTGAAAACGCGTCGTAGCTCAAGTAGGTTTCAGCCATGGTCTCATGACAATGTAGAGGTTGCAGAGTAGGAGAGATGATGGCAAGCCAGATATGAATATGTTGGCTCGAATCAGACTAAGCTCGATCGCGACAGCCGACAGGAGCGTTGAAGAAAAGCAAACATGACTTGGTGGGATCGGCCGTGAAACGCCATATCTTCGAATTTCGTTACGTCAGGATGACGATTCTTGAATTCATATCAATATCGTTCGAAGTGTCAAGCTCTAAGAGCAGCTTCAACTTGCGTGAACCAGATCGTCTTGAATCATTTCGCCATCCATACTTTATCATCATCATCTACAACGGCGTCTTTATAGTCGTGTTTATCTAGCCAGTCGTCCGCAGCCTCCTTGAGTGCATGCTTGTCGTAGAATTTGTCCAACGTTCGATTCAAATCTAGAGAGAGTCAATATAATTCTTCAAACAAGCAGACGAGAACACTACAACCTTGTAACGACATGCCACGTGATGGCTGAAGAGAGAAACTGGAGAGCCAGTAATTAATGAGAATCAGGTCACTGGGAATGGGCGTTCCTATGTGATCTGCGTTAGTCGCCACAATCTCAATTGGAAAGAAAACTTAATTGTACCCTTGGAGATAGTGAAGATAAATGGTTTTTGAACTTTCTTGCCTTCCTCTTCGCAATCAAGATAGTAGTCGAAGTTCTGACGCACCATTTCCTGCAGCAGGAAGGTATTTGGATAAAAGGGTGCACCATTCGAATCTATCACCGAAGTCAGCGCCATCCGACATTATAGCGCTCTATTTTACGAACTCGTTTTGGCTTTGATGGTTGGGTACACAAGACCATCCTTATCTATTGTTACACCCTCAGCCACGGAATCCTCTGGCCGGCTATCCTTATCCTCGATACTAAACAAGGCCGATGTGCGAGACGGGCTACAGTAGTGCAACGTGGCAGGGAAAGAGGAATAAATCGCTTTCACTGAGAACTGTCGTCGCAAGAAAGAATGCGGCAGCCGTATTGAGTGATAGTAGCTAGGAAATCGTCCAATCATGGCGAAAGATCGATCGTTACTTCACTGTCGTTTGTGATTCGTAGTGACGGAAGAAAGTTGTGTAATATTACCGAAAGAGTCAAGAGATGCGACAGCATGAAGAATCCCTGGAGGTTATTTTAGTTGGGAACTTGGGTGACGGCCCACGGGTCTTTTAATTACAGGTACCTACCTACCTAGGTACCTACCTCTAGGTATGCAGCAGCTACGGAGTACCTCCTTCGTTCTGTTTATGTACCCTCATCAACCGTCGCGAATTTGTCATCAACACGTGACTATTCGGCACTTGCATCAGTGGCCCCAATCAAATGACACGAAACTTCCTCCATTTCTCGTCGCAACCCGTCGATATGCCTTCATCCACCATCATCTTTGAGCAGCCATGAAGCCATTCAGAAAAAAAGAAACCCCCCGTTCGACGCCACGCACCAGGAATCGCGTCTATTCAGCCTTAACAGCAGGCAAATCAGCCAAGCAGATCGCCAATGACGAGGGAATTCTCCCAAGCCTCCTTGATGGCATTAAAAAACGGTTCACTAATCAAGGAATGGGGCATCTCACCAAAAGGGCGAGAGCATTCGTTCGAGCTACAGTATCAAAACATGATATGCGACGCATTCAGACAAATATGAATGAAAAATCATTTACTACAACCAGAGAGCTCATTAGACAACACCTCAAGGCAAGAGTCAAGACGAGTCTTATTGTTACATCCCAAGGCCGCACAACGCTCGTTTCTCACAGAAGAACATGTCCATAAAAGGCTCCAATTCGCGCTTGAGTATCGTGACAAGCCACTCGCGTGGTTTCGTCGCGTTTAATGGACAGATGAAAGCGCTGTTGAGCGCGGCGATGGACAGACAGACCCAGGAGTGCGTTTGACGCCCTGCCGGTCAGAACGGCACCTTGAACTCGTATCACGGAGGAGCGCATCTCTCCTGGAGCTCTCTGGTTGTAGTGAATGGTTTTTCATTTATATTTGCCTCGATGCGTCGCAAATCATGTTTTGATAGCTCGATCGGACGCCCTCGCCCTTTTGGTGAGATCCCCCATTCCTTGGTTTAGTGAACCGTTTTTAAAATGCCATAAACGAGGCTTGGGATAACTCACAATTCCTTCGTCATTAGCGATCTGGTTGGCTGATTTGCCTGCTATTAAGGCTGAATAGACGCGATTCTTGGTGTATGACGTGGGATGTTTCCTGAATGGCTGCAAAGGGCGTGGTAGCGTGGCCATGGCTGCTCAAAGATGATGGGTTGGTTCGTGCATGAAGGTAAATTGACGCATCGCGACGAAAAGCAACGGGAGATTTGCGTTATTTGATTGGAGCCACTGTACATACTGAGTTGTATACATATTTCTCTTTCTAAATGAGTAGTGGCAAGATCAATGTTGGACCTGGACTGCTTCCTCATCTACATTTTCCGTATTGTATCCTTACCGTCATCAACTTCTCTACATCTTTGGTGCCAGGTGGTAAAATGAACCAGCCATGTCAACAGTCACGCTTCCTCAGTTCATTCAGACTTCGTTGCGACTTCAGACGCGCGCCAATAGTGACATTGATAAAGATACGAAGGAAAGGAGAAAAGGGAATCTCATGATTCTATAGACGTGCTCAATTACACATTTTTGACATTTTAAATGGCTAGATTGCGAAAAAGTGAAATAAATAGGTGTGGTGATCCAAAATGGGTCCAATTTGGCGT
>SRQH01000807.1:0-10431 GCA_018360345.1 Claviceps sp. LM84 group G4
CCCCCCCCCCCCCCCCCCCTTCCTGTCCCCTCCCTCCCTGCCTGCCTGCTTTTTTTTCTCTACCTGTCTCTCTACATATATATACCTATCTGTCCAAAACCCAATGTCCATTCTGAGCGGCGTGCTAACATGATTTCTCATCCTTCAGCCCGTCAGCAATTGGTGTGACATTGGGACGATCCAGAATTCGTCTTGAAAGCATGGTATATAGAGGGCCAAAAGCGTTAGTTTGATGGTCTGAGAATACGACAGACGAGATTTACTTCCACACAGCGACGGCGTTGGGTCTTGTATTATGTATATAGGTTGACAAAACGGGACTACTACCGTTCATGGGTCATGACCATTGACGAGCTTGTCGGCCTCGCGGTACTGAACTGCTGGATAGTGCCATGTTCCGATTTCAACGCCAGGAATGGTAGGCAAAGAATAATAGTCATGTCCACTTGGCAAATAACTCATCTTTTCCGCAAGACGAAGCGCAGTCCCGTCTAGGAAGACTTTGGGATGCTCTGGTCTAGTTCGATCTACGACGATGGATCATGAGATCGAACCCCAAGTTCCAACCCAGCACCACGCTGCTGCGCCCTTTCCACGATCCCATCGAGCTCTAGCCTCTATCCGAACAGGAAGTTCACTTCGTGGTTCACAGTGTGCGGGCCTCTGTTCTGATTGTTCATTCACTGCTCGCTCGCACATGCGCTCCTGTAGACAAATAAAAGGTCAACGGGAAGCTGAATGCTAAGTTGAACACGTTCCATGACATGAAAAAAACAGCTGCATACTTACTTACTATGGCTGCGATTGTGAAGAAGTTCATGAATCACATCATCGGATTCAGGGCAAGTCCCAAAGTCTCGACAGGTTGCCCACAAGTCGTCAGGACATCCATCCTCCGTGACTCCCAGGAGTTGGCAAACACTGTTCAAAAGAACAAGTCAAGTGGTAGAACTGCACAAATCGTAGCTCATTGTAGTGAGCGTATGAACGCGCCATGATTCTTTCAACTGAGCACATCACATGCCGCAAGATGGCCAAGAATTCGAAGAAGAAAAAAGTAGTCGTTGGCACAACTGCCGCACTGCGTAGAGAAAAGGAAGATATTAAGATGGAATAAAAACGAATTCAATCTCCAGTGCACGGCACGAGCCCGCCATCTTGTGGTTGATGAATGCAATGATGCAACCTTCGTTGCACGACAGGTTTCGGCGAACCAGTTCTAACTTCTGGACGTTGCGCGCGGCTAATAAGTTGCCTCCTCATGCATGTCATTGCATGAACCCAGGCTTTCCGATATTAGTCTCCGATAAAAAGGGGCCAGCAGGCACAGTCTAGTCACGTTCTGGAAACAATCATCAATCAAATTAATCAAACAACGACTTTTCGACTCCGTATGTACATTTATGTTTTAGCTGATTGTCGAGGGGGAAACACTGGATGGATCAAGAGTCAAGACTCAACCGATTTTCTATCCGCGCCAATGGGCCAAGAGGACACTCAACCGAAACATCTATATGTATGTATGTATGTATGTAGGTATGTATCGCCTTCATGTCAAAATCGCCAAGACAACCTCGTCATCGGCATTAGTGTCTTTCTTGACTTGATCGGAGGGGTCGTGATGGTTTTATCCGGAGGAAGTTGTTCAAGGGTCTCGTAGACTATGTAACTTGAATGATCCTCCAGTCCTCCACAAGCATCAAGGCGGCGTTCCATGATTGATGGACACGCTACCCTTTCAAGTTTCGACGAGGGTCGAGGGCTGGCAGCCTGAAATGCGCGGCTTACATTGTTGCATATGTCGGTACCTAGCTAAGCTGTCCTGTCCTTGACAACAGTCATCACAGACTCACAAACTACAGTCATAAAGGAGCCGTGGATCCCTTGTATTTTTTGCTTCGTGAGATACTTTATGATACAATCCGAGCAATGCAACTCCGACTGATGCAGTGAAGCGCATATTTGAGACATCATCTGGAGAGGTCAAGATGACGAATTGTTTGGCTCAGGCCTGATACTGCCATACTCGCCCATAAAAATGACGCAGATCGATACTTGATGAAGGAGAGTGTTTTTTGTGAAAGGCCATGTGTTTTTTGTGATATCTGGGTGGGGCCCGGGGGAGATGCGCATGAGTGAACTCTGCTCTGAGAATCTTAGTCTCCAACTGTGGAATTCACAGATGCTTGCTCCGTAATACTAATATTGCAGTCAAAACAAACTTACAAAGCTCTTGTCACGAACAACGGACGGGTGATGAAGCCCTTCCATCTGGGTGCATAGGAGGTATGTAGGTAGGTAGGTAGGTAGGTAGAGGTATGTAACCAACTTGTCCCAGCTCAGCATGACTTATGTAGCCATTTTCCCTTGACAACACCACGATCCTGCACGGTATCCATGCACGGCAGTTTGCCTTGTCCCCCGTGATAAATCGGACTCTCGAGGCCATCACCCACGGACTGCAGTCCTTTTTAGACTCTTCATCATCAACAAGTTCACTGTTGCGGAACCTCGACCTCGAGGTAGAAAATCACGGGGCGGCTATGTATGTACATACATATGTACATATGTAGTGCCAAATTCCAAAAAGGGCCTCGGTAAGTTAGCGCGCAAACCGGGTTCATCGCTTTTTCCTCGAGAAAAAAGAAATGGCCGAGGCCCGAAGGCCGGGGGACCCGTTGCGATAAGATGGGAAGAGTGAATCGAAGCTAATTTGCCCTGTTTTGTACGGTGTATGTACCCATTTACTCCGTCCGCATTCATGCAGCCGATCGGCGGCGATGCCTCTGTCTGTACGGAGTATGTATTGTATTCGTACCTAAAGTATCAATCCCCAAGTCTCTTTTTTCACCATCCCTTGTTTTGTACGGAGTACATACATACATACATGCGCATTGCGGTGTGAATGTCTCGGTGCGGAGATGGGGGCATAGGTACCTAGCACACATGGACAATGTTGGTGTTGTGTGAATCGTCATGCGCAAAGATGACGTGCACTTTGGCCGCCATTCATTTTAATTCATGGGCCAGCCAAGGTGGGTATAGTATTTCAAGAACTCAATCAACTAGATTTGACCTAAAAAAGTCAAAGACAAGAAAAGAAGAAAAGAGAAACTCCACAAGACAAAAAACCCTGGCTAAAACAGTAGAGGTGAGACTTTTATAGATCCCCGGATAGTAGGTATGCAGGTATGAAAGTAAAAAACTAAAAAAAAAAACTCCGTCATGTGTCTTCATAGTCATAATGCGTCATACTCCATACTCATAGGCTGCATCTCCGTCGAGATCCGACGACTCATCCATGGCAACGTAATCTAAATCAACGCCCTGGACCCAAATATGCATTGTTAAATCCGCCGCTCTCAGCATCTCGGCGGTATCCGGGCCTGGCCGATGAAACGACTTGAGGGCGTCCTCTTCGTAGACGACGCCAATGCTGCCGTCCTTTCGATAATCTGTATAAAATCGTTGTCGCGTGAAGCGCTTGATTGTGAGTCCAAGCGCAGTACCGTTTCCGTTTGTGGAGGCAACCTTGGGAAGGTGAATGGTGGTGTTCATGTGGGGGCGAGACGCAAGGGTTTGCAAGGGAGCAAGGATGGCATGCTCATTGACGCCGGACCATGATGTTCCCGAGTCGTGGTCCAGGGTGATGTTGACGTGCTGGAGATTTGAGAGAGTGCTCAGGTTGCGCCAGAGGCAAGCCCAGGCGATGGATGGGGAGGAGGAAGCGGTTGGCGATGAGGGCGCTGCTCGGGTCGGTGGAGACCTCTTCGCTGCAATGGCTTGAAATATCGGCGGAGGAAGACGTAATGAGATATTGAGACGTTTGGCATAGAGGAAAGCCCGCGTCAGGATGCTGTCGGGACTGCTGCTAGAGCGAGAATGCTTATCCCTCCTGTTGAAGAGCAGCAGGTCGAGAGTCGCAAGATCGTTGACGTGTATTACGGATGTGTCAGCCACGAGGCATGCTACGTCTTCGTATCTGGCGGCGGTCACGGAGTTTAGCATTGGGTCCTTGATTTTACAGACAGACAGACGGACAAACTCAGAGAGGTGTAGTGTTTACATTCTCCGACAGGAAGCCATCAAGGCAATCGCCGTGTCGTGCGGCGTTGTGGTGTGGGGCGTATCATGATGCAAGCGCTTGGCGACTTCTTCGCATCTCCAGTGCTCGCCCCAGGGTGACGCCAGGCGACGTGCCCAGACGGCAGTAGACGGATCGCCAAGTGAGCGGCGGTCGAAGCAGTAATAATCACTGCTGGGCGTCGGTGTGATACAGGTTGCGGCGCAGATGGTGTTGTTGTGACGGTAGAGGTGTACTTGCGCCGGAGCAATGTAAGCGTAGATCTGCCGGCCAAGTTCCGTCGGAAGTTGCACCAACGGGCTTTGTCGTTGGCGGTCAACATGGACTTCCGCAGACATGATCGACGCGAGGTAGGACTCAGGAGGAGGCACTACCGGACGAACAAGGACAAGGACGAGCAACAAAGAATAAACAAGCACTATGCGGTGAGAACAAGTCCATTTTTCTGGCATGAAGGAAGAGGGAAAAAGGCGTGAAAATATAGTAAGCAGCGCCAGCGGCGACATCGAGAAAGTGCAAACCAAGTCATTTGATGTTATTACCAGCATGGCCGTGCATCAAACAACAGCAACAAAGTTTGCGAAGAATCGCGGGACGATGAGTTCGGTCTGCATCGTCTGCATCCTGCGTCGCGACATGGGGTAGCGATTGCCAGCTTATGACTGGTCGTTCCACGGGGTCCGTCGAGTTTGGGGGTCCCGTCGGGAGAGCATCTGAACCATCGTCAAGGGTGGCTGCATTGCGAAATCTATCGGGCATCATCACCACGCAGAGGCGGCGTCCCATGTGGGGGACGCCAGGGAATCCAGGGATATGTACATACTCCGTATGTACATACATACATATGTACTCCGTACCTCCTACATACATACCTGAGGTACCTCCTAATGTACACCAGAGAGGATCGAGGAACCTGGCCGGCATCATTGGCCGCAAGCAATTCCGACAGACAATGTGCTCCCTGTTTGGCAGTGTCTCGTTGTCTTTCTTTCCCTTTTCTTGCGTCGAGGCTGGAAATTGCGGAGGACCTGCGGAGTGAATATCACGGCCTACGATGCGCTCTGAATCCTGATGCGCAAACGACCGGAGCATCCTCCGTATATGGCGGTGGCATCCAGCGGTGGCATCCAGCGGTGACATCCAGCGGTGACATCCTCATGGTGGCAGTCGAGGCAGGACTCATCAGTCAGTCAAAAAGCAGTGCTGCTCGACAATCTTCGGACGTTGGACATTGTGCGACCTACATCGGCATCGAACATCGCACACGATCGCGTGGGAAACATTGCTGGCTCGTTCCTGAGCCTTGAAGCCATGGTGCGCGGATGCTGTATCACTGTATGACACGCCACTTCCGACTGGTCATGTGTATTTACGCAGCGGATGAAGGAGAACACGAAGCCCACGAAACCTAAGAAGCCGTCGGTTGTTGTCTTCGGTTTAGCGAGTTGCATACCTATGTATTTACAGTACGGAGTACATAAGTTGTAACTTGTAAGTTGTAACTTGTGTAACTTGTAAGTTGTAACTTGTGTAACTTGTAAGTTGTGACTCGTGAGAGGTACCTATGTAGTAGTTATGTCGACCTTGATGTGCAATGTACAAGTGGGGCGTCGAAGGATGTCGTGAAGTTGTGAGTTCAAAGTTGTTACAGACACCTAATGTACCACTCGTGAAGCTCCTCTTCGGGCGTTTCTCGTATCTCGTGAGTCCTGAGTCCTGAGTCCTAGCTGAAAGTCATCCTGGCCAGTCACGTGAATCCCGTCGCCCCAAATCCAATCAACCCATGGGTCCATGGGGCCATTAAGCTTCGGGTGGGTCCGTCACGTTAACCTCGCCTGACGCGTCTCCCGAATGTACGCGTCGTGAATTCATCAACGCGGCGGCAGGCATACGTACCAACAAAGCAATTTGACCCCTCCTCTGATACACTGAATTCGTATCCGTGTTTTACTCTGCAACTAGCTCAACCTCTCATATCGAACGACCCGCAGCCGCTCAAGATCAGTCGTCGATTGCATTTGCAGCTTGCCACCGTCATAGACTCGGGCGTGCATCTCTGAAGATCTTCATTGGCTTGACCCATCAGCATTGAGCAATCACTTGCGCCATGCCTGCAGTTCTCCCTCAAAAGAGGGTTCTCGGCGAGGCTGGTACTCGTCAGAATACAACAATATCCACGCCAGAGTCAGTCAAAAAGCGAAAGACGGACATATTCTCGTCGTCTCCCGCGCCCCGATTCGCTGGCTCGCAACGAGATCCCAGATCCAAACTCGGATCTAGTCAACCCAAGAGCGCATTCGAGACCGAAGTACTTGAGAAGCTGAGCCAAGACATATCAGACCTGAAGCGCAATAATGCCGAAAAAGATCAGGCTTGGGAGCGTCCCCCAGTCCAGGATTTCGAACCTTCTCGGGATAGCTTATGTTTCCAGTCCATCGAGGCGGAAGAGGGCACCTTACACGGCGGAAAGGCCACCGTGAAACTGTTTGGCGTCACGCATGAAGGCTACTCCGTCATGCTGCATGTGACCAACTTCAAACACTATCTCTACGTTCAGGCACCGCCTCTGTTCCAACCGCAAGACGTCAATGCCTACAGAGCTTTCCTCGAATCGCAAATCGCTCAGAGCCAACCCGCCATCCACTCCATTGCGATTGCATATCGAGTAGACATATACGGCTTCAGCGGCAATAAGCAGAACCCGTACCTCAAAATTACCGTCAACGACCCTAAATTCATCAACAGGGTTAGATCGACCATCGAAAGCGGAAACGCCAACTGGAAAGGCATGTGGAAAGGTGCTTCGGATGGCATTAAGACTTATGACAACATTCAATATGTTCTTCGATTCATGGTGGACTGCAAGGTGTGTTTCAATCGCTGATTTGCACAATAAGGTGTCGACGACGCGTAACTAATTGGGAGCTTCTTTGCGAGAAACAGGTTCAAGGCATGGCATGGGTCGAGGCACCGGCGAACACCTACAAACTGATCAAGCTGTCTGAGAGACAGTCCAACTGTCAGATCGAGGCCGAGGTACCGTATCTGGACTTGATTGCTCACAAACCGGAAGGGGAATGGGCTAAGATGGCCCCTCTTCGAATCCTGTCCTTTGATATTGAGTGTGCAGGCCGAAAAGGCATTTTCCCCGAGGCCAACCATGACCCTGTCATCCAAATCGCCAATGTGGTGACCAAGTACGGAGATAAAAAGCCCTTTGTCCGCAACGTCTTTTGTCTGGACACTACTAGCTCGATTGTCGCAACTCAAATTCTGGAATACGAACGGGAAGATAAAATGCTGAGCGACTGGCAGCAATTTTTGATCAAGGTTGACCCGGACATCATTATCGGATACAACATTAGCAACTTTGACTTTCCTTATCTGCTAGATCGAGCAAAGCATCTGAAAGTGCCAAACTTTGACCATTGGACACGACTGCCAAGCGTCCAGTCTAGAGTCAAAGACACAAACTTCTCAAGCAAACAGATTGGCAACAGAGACACTAAAGCTACCAATACTAATGGGCGGCTACAACTGGATTTGCTGCAGCTCATACAAAGAGATCATCACCTGCGAAGCTATACGCTCAACTCGGTGTGCGCACACTTTTTAGGGGAACAAAAAGAGGATGTGCACCATACCATGATCACCGAACTCTTCAACGGTACGCCAGAGTCCCGCAGACGGTTGGCTCTGTACTGCCTCAAGGACGCGTATCTACCACAACGATTGATGGACAAGCTGTCATGCCTAGAGAACTATACGGAAATGGCAAGGGTCACAGGTGTTCCATTTAACTTTTTGCTTTCTCGTGGACAGCAGATCAAGTTCATCAGCCAGCTGTTTCGAAAGGCACTGGAACAGAAACTGGTGATTCCCAATATACGCTCCGACGCGTCAGATGAGCAGTATGAAGGTGCTACAGTCATTGAGCCGGTCCGTGGCTACTACGATGTACCGATTGCCACGCTCGATTTCGCGTCTCTGTACCCCAGCATTATTCAAGCGCACAACCTATGTTACACGACGCTGCTGCAAGATAAGAAGCTGGCCGACAAGCTCGGCTTGGTCAAGGACGAAGACTACATCGTCACGCCCAACGGGGACATGTTTGTCACGACAAAGCAAAGAAAAGGCCTTTTGGCACAAATTCTCGAGGAGTTATTGACAGCCCGAAAGCAGGCCAAGCGTGAACTAGCACAAGAAACAGATCCTTTCAAAAAGGCTGTGCTGAACGGTCGCCAACTTGCTTTGAAAATCAGCGCCAATTCCGTCTACGGCCTAACGGGCGCCACGACGGGCAAGCTTCCGTGCTTGGCAATTGCCAGTAGCACCACCAGTTTCGGGCGTCAAATGATTGAAAAGACCAAGGATGAGGTGGAAAAGAAGTACAACATTGCCAATGGGTATTCTCACGACGCGCAGGTCATTTACGGTGATACTGATTCCGTCATGGTCAAGTTCGGAACTAAGGACTTGGCGGAAGCCATGAGACTCGGCGAGGAGGCATCACACTACGTGTCGGACAAGTTCATCAAGCCCATCAAGCTAGAGTTTGAGAAGGTGTACTTTCCGTATCTTCTCATCAACAAGAAGCGTTATGCTGGGTTATACTGGACCAGGACAGAGCAGTACGACAAGATGGACACCAAGGGCATTGAGACGGTTCGACGAGATAACTGTCTACTGGTGCAGACAGTGATCGAAAAGGTGTTGAGAATGATTCTGATTGACCGGGATGTCGACGGTGCCCAAGAGTGAGTGCTTTATTTTCGTCTTGTTCCTAACCGTGTTGCCCTTTTTTTTTTCCCTCCTAATCTCAGAAACGTCGTGGACGTTGCTTTTACTAACTACACCTACAGGTACGTCAAGGACACAATTGCCAGCTTATTGCAAAACAAAGTAGACATGTCCAAGCTCGTCATCACCAAAGCCTTGACCAAAGAAGACTATACAGCCAAGCAAGCCCACGTCGAACTAGCAGCGCGCATGAAGAAACGCGACGCCGGCTCTGCACCCGCTCTTGGCGATCGCGTCGCCTACGTAATGACCCGCGGCGCCGCAGGAGCCAGAAACTTTGAAAAATCAGAAGACCCCCTCTACGTCCTGGAGCACAACGTCCCCATCGACACAAAGTACTACCTGGACAACCAACTAGCCAAGCCCCTCGGCCGAATCTTTGAGCCGATCCTCGGAGAAACCAAGGCGAGAACGCTCCTCACTGGCGACCACACGCGCACAATTTCCGTGGCGGCACCCTCGGTGGGTGGCCTCATGAAGTTTGCTACCAAGACACAGACGTGCATGGGCTGCAAGAAGCCTCTCACGGGCAAGAAGGAGAGCACGGGTGCTGTGTGCTCTAACTGTGGCCCGCGGGTGGGAGAGCTCTACAAGAGGACCCTGGACAAGGTTTCGGATCTGGAGGTCCGGTTTGGGAGGCTGTGGACGCAGTGCCAGCGGTGTCAGGGCAGTATGCACTGTGAGGTGATCTGTAGTAGTAAGGACTGTCCTATCTTCTATATGCGGATGAAGGCGAAGAAGGATTTGGAAGATGCGGGCAAGGACTTGACGAGGTTTGATGCGGATCCGGCGGCGATGTGGTGAGGTCTGTTTTGTTCTGCATTTCTGCATTATGGTTTTTTTGGAGGGGGAGTGTATCTTAGAGGTATTATTGGGGGTGTTTTTGGCGCATGAGGAAATGGAGTCATTCGAGACGTGTACCTAGGTACCTACCTGTCACTGCGGAGTACATAGTCGTACAGAAAATGGCGTGAGGGAGTCATGCATTTATCAGCGCGTGACTATGAGTGTGTAGATAGGTGTACGACGTTCGTAGCCTTTGTGTATGGTGGTCAAAAATCTTTGTACAATCAGTCTTAGATCAGATCTACCATGCATGAATGACACCCGAACATCCGGAAGGGAACCGATTATGCTTATTCGTTCTTGCGACCGCGCCGGGGATCGGGCCGCGGCGGATAAAGAAGCCTGTTGCACAGTTGCACAAGGATTGACAAGCCAAGTCCTTCTAGGTATGTATGTATGCTAAAGCACTCAGAAGCCCCTTGTTATACCATGCGATAAGCATGATTGAACAAATTGGATGCAAAGAGTAGGTATGTACTCTGTAAGGAGAAGAGGGACGTGGATTACCGATTACGTTGGGATTTTACGCGAAGATTGTGTGTTGTCGCTCGCTGTTGAACGAAGCTATGTACATATTGTACCAGTGTACTCAGGTACCTACATATTGCCGACACAAAACTCATGATTTTGTGATATGTACCTCCTAAACGCCGGGGGGGGGGGGGGGGGGGGGGGGGGGGGGGGGGGGGGGGGGGGGG
>SRQH01000808.1:0-10411 GCA_018360345.1 Claviceps sp. LM84 group G4
AAACCCCCCCCCCCCCCCCAACTTTCAAGTTCCCGTGGATGGCCACCTTGTGAATCTGACTCTCAGGACGCCTCGACCCAAGTGAGTAATCATTGTATATCTACTCCTCGACTGGTGCTGCGGGGATCAGTACACGAGTAAATTGATATGTATCTACTTGTCCTGAATAGTGCGCCTGCGTCTTCTCACAGCTAAGAATTTCACAAGGAGCTTCGATGACAAGTCAAAGCAACGCAACGTATGTATATGCTTGATCAAAATGCTGGCGGTACCAAACCTGCATGTACTTCCCTAGTCAGACTCACATGCGCTCAGAAGTCGTATTTACATACATACATACATACATATTCCCCGCTTCGGTTACATGTGTATGCAGGGCCGAGCTGCGAGTTGATGCCAAGTCCCTGAGACCCATGTGTTCAAAGATCAAGTGGTGTCTCCCGAGACAAGTTTTCGCATAATTTTGCCATTTGCAGAGTAGGTAGTAAACAACTATGTAACTTCAGCTTTTTCGCATCGCATCGTCTCATGCACTTCCATTCACTTCCTCCCCCCCCCCTCCTCTCTGCCCCGCGATTCATCTTCACCGACTCGTCCCGACCCCATCTTGCCTTGTGATGCGATTAGGTAAAAACACACCCTATCCCTCGTCTGCGTAATGGCGAGTCAACCCAAAATGAATACACAGCCTCTCGAGAATCACCAAAGGGGCAAACACCCAGACACCTAGACACCCAGCGAGATATTCATCCTAGGGTCCGCAGGCAGTCAGTGAAAGCCAGCCGCAAGCGAAAACGCTCGGCATTTTTATTCCAAAAGCGGTCCTTCCTAACAAGCGCCCGCAGCACAAAAATTATACGCGCACGCGCATGTCCAGCGTGAAACGGGTCCCATCCATGAAAGGCTTCCATCATCATGTCATACAGACGGGTTCGCTTCCCAGTCGCCCATAAATCAACTGCCTCTTCCACAATCGAATCCCTCTTGTTTATTTCCCTCGTCTTGTCGGCTGATTCTAATGGCATCACCTGGCCCGCCGGGTCGATTCGCAACTCTCGTGTCCAATGCATACGACGCTACCGACAAGCAAGAATTCCTGATTCATAGCAGAAACAGAAATCTAGTTGTCCTTTTCCAACGTCGCGAGCTCCTTCAGCACGGCATTCTTAGTGCTCATCTTCTTGATCTGTGTGTCCTCGAGCTTTTCGCCACCAGCGAGTCGCATCTCCAGATCCTCAATGGCGCGAATCTTTTTCTGAAGACTGCGGACCTTCTTGGCGTTGGCGATCTGGGCGGCGGCCAAAGCGGCGACCTGGGCGGCATCCACGACAGGAGGAGGGACAGCTACAACGGTCGTCTGAGCAGCACCATTACTCTGGTTAGTATTTCCGTTAGAGCGCTGACCATGTTGAGTGTTGCTGCGGCTGCGGCTGCCTGTGTTGTGTTGTGATCTGCTCCGATGATCACGGCCATTGCCATTAGCAGGGCCTCGTCTTTCAGGGCTTCGTCCGGTGGTGCCATTGCCGTTGCCGCTGCTGTTGTCGTACGGGGTAAGGGTCGCACCGCCATTGGGCTCGGCCTCGAGACGAGCATCCTGGTTGTTGTTCTTCTTTCCTCGCTTCTTCTTGGTCTTCTTATTGCCATCTTCTCCGACCGGTTCGGCCCCAGGTACGCTTCTGGGTCCGGTAGACGGCTCAGCCGGCTCGGCGCCAGGCACACCGCGGCGGGGACGGCCAAAGCCATTGGGCCCGACATTCTGTGTACCGTTGCTCACCACATGAGCAGCACCACCTTCGTCCTCGCGCTTGAAGTGGAGGGGCGTGGCGAGACCACGAGCTCCGGGCGGGCGATAGGCCCCGGCGGGTTTGCTCGGTGTCTTCACCGTGCCCAGGTACGTCGTGGCCGACGAATGCGGCACGGGCACAGGATTGAGCGGATCGCCGCCGGCCACGTTCTCAGGGGCCGCAGGACGCCACACAACGTTGTACAACTCCACCATGTCTTCATTGTACATGATGCTACCGCCAACGTGCCACAGTTTCACTCCGTTGTCGACTCGAAGACGAGGGGATGTTGTCGCCGTCAAGAGGTATCGGCTGTCAGGGCTCCACTCGCACACACTGGGATTGCCGCTTTCAATGGTGCAAACCTTGCGATAATCCTTCTCGAGGTCGAAAATGTCGATCTGACCAGCCAAGTTGCCAAAACCAGCAACGAGAACAAAGCGAGCGCTGGGCGCGAACGTGATGGTATTGCGTGGCCCAAGAGGGAACGAGTGCTTCGCAACAGCCCGATCATTAAAGATTGTGGCCTTGGCTGGCATGTAGCCGTACACCACTCCAAATTCTCGCGAGTTGGGCGACCACGATACGTCGTGGATGGGGCCCTCCTTGTCAAGAGTCACGCGCGCATCGAATGCCCCATTGGTGCTGAGAAGATACAGTGTAGTCTCACCGTAGTAGCTTTTCCCAGATCTGTCGACGTCCGTCTGCGCAAGGACAAGCAGGGAAGATCCGCGCTTGTTCCACTTAAATTGAACCTTGTCGCCCTTGAAGAAGGTCTTTTGCGAAATAGGATTCTGGAACAAGGGGACGTTGAACACCTTGACAGCTGCTGGTTGACCCTGGGATCCGAAGAAGGTTCCTGTTAGTAAACAGTAGATTGTAACTCATCTCAACATTTTGTGTGTTGCATGGTGATGCACAGGGTCCAAAAGATATTGCATTCCGAAAGAAAAAAAAGGAAGGGTGTTGATCGGGCTTACCTTTTTCTCTGGAATAAACACAGCCACAGCATGATTTTGGCTTCCAGGCGCCAGTGCAAAGCTGGCCGCGCCCTCGACCCTCAACTTGTTCCAGACAGTAACAAGGTCGTGGCTCTCGAAGAATTGAACCTCGTTGGTGACCAGTCGTGCGCAATACTTCTCGTCAGCAGTGTATTGGAGGTTCCAGCCACCCTGTTGCTTTTGTACATATCGGCCGATGGGCTGCTTGTCGCCGCCAGCGACGCCCTCTTCCACGGTGCGCCAGACTTTGAGATTTTTGGTGGCGTCCCCGGCCTCATCCTTTCCAGGCCGTTCCCACGTGATGACAAAGGTGCCACACGGCGAGAAACCGAGCTCGTAGACATTGACGAGGGGTAGCACCAGCACGACGCTGCCGGTAGAAGTGTCGACAACGGTGACGAATTCGGGGGTCGCCCAGCCGAAAAAGCGGCCACAGGGCGAGTAAGCGCTGCAGCGTAAGTTTCCCTCGGGTTTCGCAAAACCAGCGAGGGGTTGGTAGACCGGGGCGGCATCAAAGATGCCAATGGTCTTCTGCGTTCGATACGCAAACTGCAAAGGAGACGCCATGGCTAGTCAAAGTCACAGGGTCTCAATTTTTGTTTTTGGGGGGGGAGATTTTCCAGTCAACCTGGGATGCCTGTGAACTGAGTATACTATCGTTGTATGCTCGTGCAGATGCAAAGGTCTTGCTGTTGTGGCCTGATGATCTTTCTTGTCGGGTTTCCGCGTTTATGTATCGTGCCGATGGGAAAGCGGCTGAGTTGTAGTTACTCGCGTGAGCGGCAATTCGCTTCTCGAACAGACCTAAAAGAACAATGAGTTGACGACCTCACTGGTTTTTTGTCGCTTCTTTGTTCCGGTTCGTATGTAGAGCGGGGCAGGTCACGACGTCGACAGCAACCAGCCAGAACCAGAAATGAGCTTCAGGTCTGGAGACAGCGAAACGGAGGATGCAAGGGCCAATTCAAAGCAGACTTGCTCTGGATGATCTTTGCAGGACCTGATGAAGGGGCGACGGCAACAAAAGCGATGAGCCGGTTGAGGGGCGGTTTCTTCTGAAACAGAGAGCGACCGTGTGAAAATGGCGACCGTGTCGATGGCCAGACAGGCAGATGCAACACGGAGGTGAAGAAGAGGAATGCGATGAACAGACGTACAGATGAACAGGGAGACGAGAGTACAGACAAAAGTGGCAAGCACCCAGGAAGGCGGAAATCGGCGGCGTCGGCGGCGATGCCGTTGTGCTGTCGGGCTGGGGATGGAGGGAGGACGGAGGGCAAAGCGAGAGAAGCACAAAGGGCGGGCAGATGCTTTTCACGTCGACGCTCGGCTCGTGTTTTTTCTTGCACCAAGAAGGTCGTCGTGTGGCGGGTGCACCCCCTGTCAGCTTGTCAGCGGTCCTGGTGACCCCGCGACGCCGCTGCAAGACCCTGTGAGCGCTGAGGGGCCCTGTGAGGGGCACTGCCATGCAGTATGTACAGGCTACAGGCTCTACAGCCCTTCGGGAGTCGGGAGTCGGGAGTCAAACCGCCACATCGGTGCCCGTTCTGGACAGTCACACGCGATGACTTCATTCATACGTAACGAGGCCAATGCTGCATGCTGGGCAAACGCCTTCAATACTACATAGATATGAAAGATTGATTGATTGATTGATTGACGTAAGCTAATGATGGTGTATTGACGCGACGCGACCGGAAGTGAGAGGTTCTGCGATTCTTATGGGGTGGCCACTGTACTCCGGTCCTCGGCCGCGCTGCAGGGTTCACAGTTGTAGATATGTATCACAGCTTGAATGCAATTGGATCGCCAGATGTCATCTAGACATTCAGATCGAAGCTGTTTTCTCATTGAGACATGTACGCATTCATTACGCAGCAAGAAATCCCTTCCATTCCACCCAGCAATTCGTCTCCATTACCGTCAATACTCGTCCCGTCTTCTTCAAATTCACAGCATCAGCGACCCTTGAACTTTTCCTTCCAGCCGCCCCTCTCAAAGAGCCACAACGCCTCAGTCGCATAGGCTCTGCTGCCACGATGACCGCCCTCTCCCGCTGCCGCCTCCATCAAACTATCCAGGACCTTGCCTTTCTTGATGGCAACCCAGATACCCGTGGCAATGGCATCATCTTCTGTTTTTCCCCATTCACCTCGTCCCAGACGGTACAAAATCCTCCCCAGTGTCTGATAAGCTATGCATCTTTGAGCAGGTACAGCGCTTCTCGCAAGACGCGACAGCTCTGCTATCGTGTATCCGGCTGCTTCCGGTGCCTCTCCGTGGTGATGTAGACCCTTTGTGGAAGGAATAGAGCGGCTGACTCTGGGTGAGAGGAACCGGCCGCGAAAATCGAAGCGAAGAGCTGAGACAGCGATCTCAGGGTGGGGGTAGTATGATGAGTCCTTGTCCGCGACGCTGTCCTGCGTTGGTATTGGTGCCATCCATGCAAGTTTGCTGGGGTCGGCAGGTAAGTTGGGAAAGTATTTTTCGTGCAAGATTTTCAAGAAGTTTGGATCTGATGGATCGAGATCGGGAAGGCTCGGCGGCGCTGGAAAATGTGTCGGCTTGGGCGGGTGGGCGATGGGAAATAGGTCGGGGGGGATTTGAGGGGGGGCCTCATCCTCATCATAGTCTTCTGCAATCTTCTTGAGGGGCTTTGGAGGGCCATCTTTGCTGTCTGAGCTCGGATCGGGTCTCGCGGACGGCGTCTCTGATTCTGTGTCAGGAGCTGGCTCGGTATTGGATATGTTGATCTGAGGAGGCGAGCTTTTTTGCTGCTCTGCAAGCTCTGGCGCAGCATTGTTTGAAGTGTGGGTATCGAATGGAGAAGGAGACGAGGAGCTATCGTCAATGTTGGCGCGCTGGAGAAGTCGCTGAATGAGAGTGGGATTCAAGCCGTTCATGATATCATCCTGGGCTTGGGCGATTTCTTCAGGACTCATGGAAGCCAGTTTCCGCTTGTTCTCCTCATCGATACGGCATCTCTCCACTTCCTCCAATGTTTTATCTTGCCCATTCTTTTGACTCGACGCGCCGTTGCGACTAGCCGTGTGTGCTTTCGCATTACTTGGAGCACTGCCGGCGCGTTGTTGCTTGAACGCGGAGCCCTGCCAGCGCCTCCTGTGTTGTGGAAAACCTGTGGACGAGGGGGACGTCACAGGGAACTCGGCCGGTCTGTTCTCGCGCGACTCTCTCTCTACGATATCGCCTATCAGGAGAGTCGTGTCCATCGTTTGTATGGCGCTGGAGGTATTGTTCCAGAACTCGAGAGTGGGGGATCGGAAAAGGTGAGGTTGAACGAAATCCAGGGTCCAGCGAAAAGGATATGCGTGGGGCGACTTGCGTCCTGCATTCGCAGGTCATCCCATGCACGTGAGCGGCTCGGCTTCGGCGATCAGACCTAAGCAAGCGCGAATCCGGCTTTGAATTTCTGCAATTCGATTGGCTGGACACGGGGCCCTCTATTGTGGTGGCTGCTCACGTTCTCAACCTCGACAGGCCGCTGACAACTTTTGCGCAATCTTTAATTGCCTCCGCTGATTGATTTATCAAGACTCGAAGAATAGTCGTCTTATTACTATGTACGGTTTCACCAGAAACCAGAACGAGCGTCCTTAGCTTGTAGCGGACCACGAACACACTAACGCCGATCTACTTCCGGGATTCGACAGCGGTATAGGCAAACTGTTCAGATAATTCGTCACGGCTTCCAGAACAGAACGTCTGAATCAAATATGTCTTTCGCCACTTGCACACTGCTATGTACATACCACAGAAAAAATTGGCTCTTCCACAGTGAATCTCTCTCCCCACTTGCAGTGTGAGGCACAACGAATCACGCATTTCTCATCTCTCCATGTAGGGTAGCTAATGCCGTGCGTGCGTGGTGACTCGTGAGAAATTCTGCGGCCGCCGGCACCCCGCAGGTGTGGGTTGAACTTCGCGGCAAGGGGGGGTGGGTGTCTGGGCACTCTGGGGGTGTCTGGTCTGGTTCGCTGCTCTTTGTTCCAATTCTTATTCTGGACGCACCACATAAAGCATGGCCCGCTAAGGCCCGGTAACGGGGCACCCCCCGGGGCATGGGCGCCCTAGGACGCAGGCCAGAAGCCGACAGCCGCCTGCATTTATTGGTCAGTTAGCGCAGCCGGGGCTCAAACGGGCGTGTGTCTTCTTTGCATGATGGCTCGAGCTTTTCCCTTTTTCGCAAGCCAGGGGGGTACAGATTCAAGCGCCACTCCGGAGGAAGGTATGTACTTGCATGCTCGTTTGTTGCCGGTACTTTGCCCTCCATTCGGCTTGGTTGCACACAGCACCGGAGCTTTCAGCCGTAGGCCTTATTTCTTTTGCCTTTCTTGAAGCTTTTGGTCTCCCTGCCGAATCTGCAAGGCTGGATCAGTTGGTGTTTTGGCGTTTGATACGGAGTATGTACATACATACATACATACATACATACATACATACATACATACATACATACATACATACATACCAGTGATCACTAATAATACCAGTGACCACTGACCACGCATGCAGCTCCGACTTGGTCCTTTGCCTTTTGCCTCTGTCACCTGCGTCGTGTGCCCCGAGGCAATCCCGTGCGGCCCATCGCCAATCTCTCTCATCATCTCGTCCCCTCTTCTCCCTCCCATCTCCATGCATTGCCCTCTGTTCGTCTTCCCGTTTTTGGTTTCCCAAGTCGGCTGGCTCCAAGAGTCCACGGTGACCATCTGCATTTGCTGCCCGCTTGCTTCTTGTCCTTTCTCTGTTCTGTTCCCCCTCCCTCCCGAGTTCCATGTTTCATGGCTGTCATGGCTCGTGGCCATCACACAGCGCTCCGTCTTGTCCTTATCTGGCGTTCGGGTAGTATTATTACATGTTCGATTCATGAGTTGAAGCCCTTATGTTTGTGTGCTCGTGGTCATTCGTTCGGCCTGATTGAGGCATGATGCCCCGGTTTTCCCATCCTGACGAGTATAGTGCGTGTGGAATAAGAATTGGTGTTCGTCGTTCCGAAATTTGCAGCCATCCCCAAGTTGCAGCCCCATCCTCCCCAGGTCGTCGCTGTCTTCCCCCTTCGGTTTTCCGCCCCCCTTCCCTTTCCCACCTTGCCTCCTTCACCAACCCAAATCGACCCTACGACCAAACCCAACCTCGCGCATCACACGATTCCATCGATTTGTCCGTGTCGCTGCACTTGCGCCATCGCCAGACGGCCATTTTTTTGTACAGCTGTCATTTCTGCGTTCAAAGCTGCTCCAAGGCCTGCGGTAAACCCTCTGCAAGCGCATCTGTTCGCCATCGCGGTCGTCAAAGTCGACCGTCGACCTGTCCCCCGACCGCTCGTTGTGGTAGGTGAGGCTATTCACACGAGCCGGCTTCCTCGAGGGGGTGTCTCCACGCTGCTGCGCGCGCACCCGCATCCTTTTTCTTCCCTGACCAGTCACGTTGCTTGGTCCGGCGCACTTGTACCGCCAGCCACTCACAAGTCGCCTTTTGGCCGTTGATCGATCGGCCTCTGACCTGCACCACGCCAAGGGCGACATACGCCATTCGCAACTTTGACGATACGCCCCTAGCTCACCCAACCCGCCCTCGCAATTGCATCATCCTTTTCCCGCTGCGCATATACCACAGAGACTACCGACCGTATTAAAATTGTTGCATCTTCTTCTACATCGCCTTGAGTGTACTGTTTTGCCCGCTTCAACGCCGCCCGTTCTCTCTCCGGCTTTCCGCGCCACGGCTGACAAACATAGCGTCTGAAGGACCGGTCATTTTTTTCTTACATCACAATCAGAGCCGGTTAATGGGAGGCTCATCTCATCGCTTTATATCTCTTCAGCATCCAGCATTACATCACTTGACTTCTTAGACCTAGTCACTGAGCATCATTCTTGCTTGATGCCCCACCTTTCTGCGGTCATGAACACAGGCCCCAAGGAGATCGTCATGGGGGACCACCCTCATGGGCAGCCTCATGGGCAGTCTCATGGGCAGTCTCATGGGCAGCCTCATGGGCAGCCTCATGTGCAGCCTCATGGGGCAAATCCGATGGCCTTTCAGCAATATCACCAACCATCGCCGAGTGGTAGTGCCACGGGTGGTCGCTCTAACGCGGCGGGCAAACGCTTTGAGTGTATCGACGGGGAGTGGGTGCAACTCACCGCGGCTGGCCTCCCGCGCAAGAAGCCTGGCCGAAAGCCCGGCTCAGCAGCCAAAGCGAAGGCTGCAGAAGTTCCTGAGGCAACAGCAAAGGTGCGCAAGCCGAGGAAGCCGCGCGATCCAAATACGTCTGCGATTCAGCGCAAACGGAAAGCAGTTTCTGCCTCGGAAGGGGACGGAGGAGACTCGGATGTGTCGAGGGTCGCCGCTGGGCCTCATCAAATCAGTAACACTTGCTCGCCCTCTCAACAACATCAGCAACATAGATCGTCGCCCAAGATGCCCAAGAGAGAAGGGTTCCCTGGGTCGATGCAGAGCATCTTAAACGCCGATGTGCCCCCTACCTCCATATCCCCGTCCGCCGCCAAATCGATTCCGGTGCGCACCAGTGGGCTTAGCTACGACCCGATCCGCTGTAACTACGATCCAGTGAGGGGAACTCACGTTACTCGTGTACCAAATCCCTATCTACCAATCTCGCTGTCACCACCAGGGCCAGAAAAAGCAACATTGCCTGTCCCATCGCCATCAATAGCGAGCATGATTGACCCCTCACCGCAGCATAGCCAACCGTCGAGTTCCTCCAACGGGCGTGTACAGAACCGAGAGCTGCCGTCACGGCCACCATCACCCCCTCATAGGCCAGAGCCCGTCCCTGAGGCCTGCCAGACCAACGTATCACGAGTGAGCAAAGAGAAGGCGACGACGGTGACAAAAATCACAACAGTGAAGGCGAAGAAGACAACACCGCCGCCGCCGGCTGCTCCAGTCCAGAGGCCAGTTGTCAACCACGCCAACTTCACCACGATATCCAACGGCCCGATCAAAAGAGCATCACCAAAGCTCAAGTCTACTAATGGCGTAAATACGCCCCGAGTCGACACTCTCGACGATTTGCAGGAAGTTGAAGGCCGCTCCATCCTAGATTTCGGCAAAGCACGCCCCGGCGAAGAGTTTCAAGCTCCCACCATCGTTCTGCACATCCCCCTCAAGGCTGGCGAGACGAACAAGTACATCAACTTTATGCGTCTAGCCGAGGACCACTACGGATGGGACGCCCTCCACCCAAGACTGGCCGCCAATCGAGACCGAAAAGCCCGCATCGCCGCTGCCACGGCCTCGCTTGAAAAGGACGAACTCAGGCGTGTGTCTGGTGATGAAATGTCGCTAGATCTCTCTGATGGCGAGGCTAGCAACCCCGAAAACGGAGGAACGAGCGGCCCTGACGTGCCGCTGAAGCAGAAGAAGAAGAGGAACTTCAAAGAAGATCAGTATGATGTGGAGGATGACTTTGTGGATGATTCGGAAATGTTGTGGGAGGCACAGGCGGCGGCTAGTCGGGATGGCTTCTTTGTGTACTCGGGGCCTCTTGTGCCTGAGGTGGAGAAACCGGCCACGTAAGTTTCTTGCTTGATGGTTTACTCGTCGTCCCCCTTCCGCCTGCTTTACGTTTAACCCCCCCCC